>JASANE010012976.1:0-35827 GCA_030248225.1 Trileptium ribeirensis
TGTTAACTTTTCACCCACTCGACCTCTTGACTCTGATAAATTTGAAACGCTACTAGGCAGTGTACCCCTATCAGCATTTGGGAGGGGGAGAAAAAGTAGAGCTATGGAACATAAAACTAAATGGAGAACACTATATTCTTAAAAAGGCATCAACCAATCAAAATCGAGCATACAACTATATAAAGACGTGTATTTTCAAAAGCTGATCAGACTTAGTTTTGCTTTCATTGAAATTGGTCGTGTTTTATTTAATCGCTCTCCATCTAAAGCATTGTTACGATTTTATTAAATAGTAGCATTATATTAGCTAACATTATTAAATAGTAATATACTATTAAATAACATGGAACATACTAAATATTGTACAACAACCGACGGAACACCACTCGTCTTATTTCGTTCGGAATGGAGCGCGTTCAGCAACTTCAATGTGGGACGGATATTGAACAACGGTGTCAAGTACAATTGCGTGGAACAATGGTATCAAAGCGAAAAGGTGCGGTTCTTCAACGACATGGAAACATATCAATTAATAATGTCAACATTCAAACCGTCACAACAGAAGAAGCTGGGTCGTCAGATCAAAAACTTCGACGCGAAGAAATGGTACGACAATGCGGCGTCAATAATGATGATCGGACTACGGGCAAAGTTGGAGCAACTACCTCATGTGCGAGCGGCATTGATCGGAACGGAGCAAGCAAACATAGCGGAGGCGTCGGAATGGGATCAATATTGGGGAATCGGGATCAACATTCAGGATGCAAACAGCAAGGACGTGGAGAAATGGAAAGGAAAGAACATTTTGGGTGGACTTTGGATGGAAATTCGAGACGAAGCGAAATAACTAATATGACAATAACAACGAACATTGGATGTAGTGTTGACTTGATGTACTTATCATGTGAAATTAATAACTTTGATTATGATATGTTGCGGTTTAATAGTGGTATTTGGAAATTTCAACCTAGAGGAACTATATTAACTTTTTCAAATGGAAAGCTTGTATTAGTTGGTGTTAGGTCAGAATTAGAAGGAAATGAAATTTTTAATAGAGCGAGAGAAAAATTGCAAAAATTGGACTAGCAGTGCTTTTCAAAACTTGAACAACATGTTGTAAATGTAGCTGGTTTACTAAGAAGTGGATTTAAAATAAACTTATCGCGTCTTTACGAGCAACTAAGAGGTAGTTACCCCGTAATGTATGAAACCGAATTGCATAATAGCATGAAATTAACCCTACGTAAGGGAGTGGCTTTGATCTTCAGTAGTGGGAATGTGGTAGTCACTGGATGTAAATATACAAATGATTTTTATTTGTTGTGCAATACAGTGTATAATATTCTTAAAAGGCTTTAATAAACTCTTATCATCAATAATGGAAGTTGTAGTTGTTTGTGACTTGAGCGAACCGGCTGTTGAGTTTCCAACGGCATTTTGTGCAACCAGAGTTAGAGTAATGGATGTACAGCTTCCCGATAAATATATAAACATGCTGGGAGGCACCGTTGAGTATTTTTCAAACAAATCATGGAAACAATTTAAGGTTGAAAAAGGATACTATACAATTGATAATCTACTCTCATACCTAAACATGTTCAGTACCAGCATTGAGTTTACTGTCAACCCATGCTGTGACATGGTTAGTGTATATTTGCTAGATAAGGCAGAAATAAAATTATTTCCCGAAATTCAGGAGTTGTTTGGCTTCGAAAACCCTCATTTGAAAAATGGTAAACACGCAGGGAATAGATGATCCACCCTCCACTTTGCCAATTGAACGCTTGATCGTTGCTGTGGGTGGTGGACCACCACATGCACCATTTGTTTGTTGTCCATGCCACCGCTTATTGTGTCGAGTAAGTGCATCCTTGCGACTAAACCTCTTTTTACATTGATCACATTTAATATCCATCGCTTCGTGAACGGTATTGAAATGACGAGCCATATGATCACGTCGCGTGAACTTCATATTACATACGCTGCATACGAATGCCATTGCTTTTAAGAAATTATTACCGCGTATTAATGATAAATCTGAAAATAGATCGCGTTAAACACAACCAATCTTGACGAAAGCAAACCTAAGAATGAACATATTTTAATATTCACGCTCTTATATACCCTCATGCAGTACTACCCGCTGGTCAGTGAATATGCAAAACCACGCGCTGGTAGGGGAGAAATGTTTATATATACCTGTGTATTTCAATTTATTAAATCAGTTTACACTTTCATTCGTTGCGAACGGTCGCTTATGTTTCTCCACTTCAGTAAACACTTTGTACATGGTCATACTGGTCACGTTGCCAGTGGAAATTCACGTCTCGTCAACGATTACAAGGCAAATATCTACGAAACGGTGTACAACGGCGATGATCACTTCAAGCGACACGATAATCGGGTGGAGCACTTCAAAACATTCAACAAAGTCATTGGCTATCGAGGATGGACGGGTGAACCAGGCTGCATATTATGTGTGGTGACAGAAGGCAATGTAGTCATAACGGCATTCGTCTACGACCACCCAGTTCATGCACGGCGACGAAAATATCAATTGGTGCATCAATATGGTGCTAAACGGGAATAAATGAAGATATTGTATATGTTAATATTTATACTTTATATATTGTATGTATATATTATACTTCATTTGTATATGTTAATATTTATATTTTATATGTTGTATGTGTATGTATATATTATACTTCATTTGTATTATTATGTAATTTTCTCAATAAAGAAAAAACAAAATTACACGTTTGGTGAGGTGCCCAGTCGAAAACACTATTATATCCTTACAGATGTGTTGCCCAGTCGAAAATACTATTATACCCCTACGGGTGTGTTAAAACGTCGAAAACACTATCCTACCTTTACAGATGTGTTGCCCAGTCGAAAACACTATCATGCCCTTACAGATGTGTTGCCCAGTCGAAAATACTATTATGCCCCCACGGGTGTGTTAAAATTCCCGAAAACACCACTATACCCTTACGGATGTGTTAAAATATCGAAAACACTATCATGCCCTTACAGATGTGTTGCCCAGTCGAAAACACTACTACACCGTTACGGGTGTGTTTAAATGCCGAAAACACTATCATGTCCTTATAGACGTGTTGCCCAGTCGAAAACACTACTACGCCCTTACGGGTGTGTTAAAATATCGAAAACAGTATCCTACCCTTACGGGTATGTTAAAACGTCGAAAACACTACTACGCCCTTACGGGTGTGTTGCCCAGTCGAAAACACTATCATGCCCTTACAGATGTGTTAAAATACCCGAAAATACTATTATACCCTTACGGGTGTGTTTAGAGTCGAAAATAATATACCGCCCTGTTGGCATAGCGTAAAATAGGAGGGATTACTGTAGTTGCCCCGATGGCTCCATATGGAGCGTGTATATTCTGTGCGCCTTATACTACTTGCATGTCTGTATTTATATATACAATAAACATAAGTATGCATGTATGGTAAACATATATACATATAAATAAGAGTAATGCCCATGACTCACCACCACCGGTCCCCACCGGTGGGGGGGGCAAAAGCAGCTTTTTTCATCTACTTATAACGCATGCGAAAGAAAGATATTAGACACGTACGAAAGCTAGATCATAATATAAATTACAATACAATGTAGCAGCACGATAAAATATAAATTACAATATAATATATATCTCATCTCAGTATAATGCTTGAGCCAATTGAATTGTTCAAAGACTACTCATTCAAAAGCTCATGAATGTGACATTGATGTCCCCTCATTCGTTCGCGCACACTCAGCAGAGTAACATTTCTGGAAGGCGGTCTTTTATCCTAACATGGACATCGTCATCAAGCAATTGGAAATTCGATTTGATAAACATTGAACAAATATGTATTACTTGGTACAAGATCTTGCGATAGCAAGAGCAGCGACTTTATGCAGCCATTAAAGACAAAAATCTCTAACAGCCGTTTGCAAGAAACTAAAATATCAGATAACCACACATTAAAGATTTTTGTACGTCGTATACGTTTGGAACATATCAAAATACCTGTACGCATGAGACTCCAATCATTTAATAAAATTTAGCAAGATTAATTGCAAAAGCACTGCATCCGCTGTTGTGAAATTTTTTTAACCCATATAAACATAATATAGCAATTTGCTTCATATAGGACTTAACAAAAGATTTTCATGATCTTGGGCTCATCCGAACCGGCATAGTCGATTTACCGTGTACATCCCGCGCGTGTTTGATTTGGGGTCTGGTTCCGGGGTCAAAATGTGAGTTTTTGCCCCATTTTAGTACCCTTCACGGAAGAAAGGTTATTTTTATCTTAGCTTTCAAATTTTTCCTCTGGATGGTTTATTTTATAGTATAATGATAAATTCCGATGCCTCTTGTTTTTCGATTAAGGCTCCGGTTCTGGATTTATTGGGTTTGAGGTACAGGGTCTGGCGCCAAAATGGTTACTCGACTCAAAATTTTAAGATTTGTTCTGACGTCTCGGGCGGCTATAAGTTTCAACTGGGGGTTTTCGGGCATGGAAAACGCATTGCCAGTGCTGGTTTTGCTCTGTGACCCATGGCTCTATGGGTACGGGGGTATGACACCCATGAATCGGGGTCAGAGGCCAAAATCAGAGGTTTTTACCCAGTTTTAGCACCCTTCACCTAAGCAAGGTTGTTCTTTCTTAACTTTCGAATTTTTTTCTCTGGTTTTATTGCATAGTAAAATGATAAACGCCTATGTCCCTTTTTTGTTTTAGGATTAAGGCTCTGGTTCATGGGGTTTGAGGTATGGCGCCCCCCTAGTTCCTTCACCCAAAATTCGAAATTGGTTCTGACGACCTGGACGGCTTAAAAGTTTCTCTTGAGGGTTTTTGGGCATGAAAAACTCATTGCCGGTGTTGGTTCTATTCTGCGACCCATGGGGTATGGTGCCCCCATGATTCCTCAGACCAAAAATTCCAAATTTTATTGTAACGTCCTCTAAGGCTGATAGCTTGCACTTTGGAGTTTTCACGCACGGAAAATTTATTGCCCGTGTTAGTTTTGCTATCATTTATACGGTACTGTGTGATATCCACATATGGCATATTGACGTATTCTATCGAGAGCTGAGTGGCTGTGCACGCAAAAGGCGTAGGTGAGTCTATGCTTCACTACGTTCTGCATCTCGATAGACTTACCAGTAACATAGTAACCCCATGGAGGGTAGAAATAAAATCAAGGCACATAACAGGTTAAATAACCCTATATTGCCATCTTGCAGCCCCGTGGTTCCTCGACCAAAAATTCGAAAATTTGTTCTGCCGTCCTGGGCGCTGAAATGTTTCACTTGGGGTATTCGGGCATGGAAAACTCGTTGCTGGTGTTGATTTTGCTCTCCGATCCATGGTTGTACGGGTACGGGGTATGGCGCCGTACAACCATGGATCGCAATTTTACTGTTACGTGCTGGGTGGCTGATAGCTTGCGTAATTTATTGGGATAGCTTAAAATTCATGCACTATTAAAAATGTGAAAAAATGAAAAAACATTTTCAAGTGCGTATTAAATAAATACTACCTGGTGGTAGTTTTACTAGCATAAAGATCTGCTTAAGCGAAGTATTCAATTGAGACTCGCTCGGAACAGTTCTAAAATTTTGAAGCCTCGTGAAACTGACAGCCATTTATGTCCGTATTATGCTACAAATGCTGCTCAAAATTCGGTATGTAAATATCCAAAGTATGTCAATACGTTAAAATTAGTTTTTAATTTGATGGTAGTGCGCGCCAGAATTTGGAATGTTTCCGTATCAATAGATATGAACATTATGAAATAGCATGTTTTGATAAAAAATTCGAAGAATGACTCAAAGCCATGGTAGTTGATAGTCTCCTGGCGAACTGCACTCAATCAAATGAAATTTGTACATTAAAGGAAAATCAATCTTACAGCGATCTAATACAATCACGCTCTGAAATAAAAGCAAACTTTTCGAGAACAGTTTGCGAAAAATTAACAGCTTTTAACTGTTATTCGCGAAAATTCTGCTTTTATTTCTAAGCGTTACTGTAAAGTTCATTTTGCACATAGTCACTAATTCTTTCAGATGAGTTTTCGCAGCCTAACCATTCGCGTATAATTAATGGCAACGCAAAATAATAGTTGTCAAGCATATTGCGCAAATGCTACATTCCAAGAAGCAACAAATGCCCTTTGAATTAATCTCTTGACTCTCGAAACCGGGAGATATTTTACATTTTTAACAACAGCAGGTTATTTTGATTGACCATGTCCCCTTTCAATGATGTCTTTCATTTTCTTCGGATTAAACGTATAGGTTTTAGGAATTGGTCCACGACCAGCCGCTCGAAAGCGCGCTGCATCGTTCTTCGCTCGATTGAGTATTTCCGATGTAATTCTTGCATTTTCGCGCACTGGAAATATAAATGTTTAATACAAAATACAAAAACCACGACTACAATAAAACACACTGCCTGATGCAAACTATTTTTCATAAATAAATGACGATCATACAGTGAACAAGCATAGCTCGCCATGAACGATTATTAAAAATGACTCGAAAGATCATACAACTGCCAGTTTATGTTCTTTCGCAATAAAAATTGTGGATTGGTATCCTAATAGGGCACCCAAGTTCGTCGAGTTCATGTCCTTAATTTAGTTCAGTTAATTTTGGCCTCCTACGGGCCTACAAATTGTATTGTAATAAGATACGCTATTAATAATGAGTTGTAACACAATGCGCCCAATGACTGTCTGTCGTTTTTTGAATGAGCGGTGCTATAACATAGAAAGGGCAGTGAGCGATCATAGCGGAACATGGTCTTCATTATTGGACGGTACTGTATATAACACAGTGTATCGAGTATAACACAATTAATGTACGATGTTCTACATGAAGATAATAATTTTGCGAGCAAACCTCTACCACACCTGCACCAGATTCATATTTCTGGTACTGTATGTATACAACTATGCTCTCAACAGAGACGGCCCAGGATTTCGGGGTTTCTCTATGTAAATTTTAGCTTCCTCTGGTCAACCCCGCAGCGCCCCAGGTATTCTGAGGTGACATCAAAAAAGTAAGTTCTAACAAGTCTATACTATTGCTTACTAGACGCTACGCTGTGGCTGTTGGGTTGGAAGTCGCAGTTCAATTGGAAAAACGGCTGGCATATTCATACATGCATGTCTGTGTGCAACTCCACAAGTTGACGAGCTAGTATTAATTGAATAACCTTCTTTTTCATGTTAAAATCAAGTTAAACTTTGATGTGATATTTGTAAATTGAGAACAAACGGATCAATTAACCTGAAACTTGCAAAGGGGTATAGCCTTTTATCTCATATATATATAACAAATATAGCTTCTACAGTATAGGGTTGCGAGGAAATAGCGGAGGCAGAACTGTTGTTTTGAGCTGAAATCAGCGCAACCTTCGGTTTTTCATTTGTAATATATGTGGACCCATTATACCACACACAAATTTTTCTACTATATTAAAATCCTACATAGCGAGTATCTAAAACTAACAACTCCACATTGCTTACTGCATAAGCTTTTTGGGTTAAAATTAAAAATTTTACGCCAAGATCTCTAAAATTTAGCTCTTGCCATATGCAGATTCATAGTCAGTGAACCGATCTGGCCAATTGTTTGTGAACTTACGGGTGAGACGTAACTTGACGGTTATCTCTGTATCACGGTCAATTGAGAAATATCTGTTCTAACTTTACACCTGATCAATTAATCTATTTAGTCAAAAATTGCATTTGCTATTTATAACCGCATACTATCAATCCTAATGTGACTGTTTTCTTAGTCCTTAACCAATTCTGCACGCTAACAGTGACATCCATCATCTGTGTATCCCTTCAGCAGAATTGAACAATACGGCAGAACCCTTGTTGATATTCAGCTATCAACTGTTAAAATGGATTGGCTGTTCTGATTTTGCCATAATTGTATAGTTCAAACGTGTGGGTATATCTGTGTTACTTAATGCATATTGGTTGAATATTAAACCTTCTCGAAAAAAATTTGTGCATTGCATTGATTTCTGACGGGTTAAAGCATAAGTTAAACAAAATGGTCCTACAAAAGCATCTGGTGAGAGTGAAATGTCTTACTTTCCTTGATTTGAGTAACAATGCCAGGCTTCTTAGGTTGCACTGCTGGCACACCTTTAGGAGGCAGTTTTAGGAGAGTACGAACCGAGTTGATGCGAAAAGCGAAAGAAAATATGATCGACATAAAGTTGCTTGTGACCCAGTAACACATAACAGCCTACAAACAACGGTTTTAAAACAGTATTATGAATATACATATAATATATAGATATAACCGTGTATTTTGTGATCTAAATCATGACTTCACAAATGAGTAATCTAGTGTCTCGCAAGCGAAGGTGAAACGGTGCGAGCGTTGTTTCATTTATAAGCAGCCGTTTGTGTACTCGAAAGTAGCAGACTGTGTTTGATGTGTATAACACCCTAAAACATATATGAAGCCATTAAAAACCCCAAAATCTCGTGCAACATGAACCCGTCGAAGACAACTGAAAGTATTCGTAGTGGTTTCGAGACAACTAAATTGCCGTATTCACCATACCGAAAAACCTACATATAGACTTATAGATGAAGCTAGGATGTAAAATGGGGGCTGAAGGCTCTGCAAGCCGCCCTCAACCGATCGCCGCGCGCCAAATAGCGATCAGGTGAAGCTAACATATTATGTGAAATACTGACAGCAGCAAAAGCCGCTCGCCCAGGTTTAGTACAAATTTGCACAGTAAAATAGAGCTGTATTGGATTTAAGTTTCAATTTTAAATTCATAGTTATATTTCATCTCGTTTCTCTCTTGTTTTTTAGTCTCATAAGTGCAGCACGACTGTATCGGAATCAACCAATCTCGACACACCGTCGCTGCAAAAGCAGTAATCAGATTACCAGTGAAACAGACTAATTTTTGGTCATAAATTTGGTCAAATGTACGGAAACCACCTTAGGGTTGTAATGACCGTTGGCACCTGTGGAATACATCCGCTGCAATAATTGTAAACTAGGAAGATTTGACTAAATTTCTAGAGGGATTGAGACACTTCCAAAGTTTTATTTTGATAGCTTCGTGACAGAAAATTACTTTTTCTAGGACACGTGCCGTTAGCCTACGAGCCACCGTTACTCTTAAATTTGAACGTTGAATTGAATTTTAACTAATTAAGTAAACTTCTACCCCTTGCCTCCAAGCCCAGAACATGATGTAGGTTCATACATTCGTATCTTATAATTATATAATAATTTATGTAAAGCAAATCGCGAAGATAATCTGCTTAAAATGCCGCCTTGGGATGCCCTTAACAAGCTGTTCGTCAACTTATTAAGGACCTAATGTTACACCAGTACGACCACGTCGCAGCGATGATGAGCGACCCAAGTAAAATAAAGGTTCCAATTTGAGCAATAGAGTTCGGACATGCAAACTTCACTAAGAATTAGCTAGATAAGTTAAGTAGTCTTTTAAACCAAATCAGCTCCGTGAAATTGGGGATAGCCCCAGAGTGGTTCATCGCTTCGGCAACGGCTTGAGCCGTAGCGTCCCTCATTTGCGAATGAGGACCTGTTAAGAGTCACAATAGTTAGCTTAAGAAGACACACATGGGACGAAACAATTAAACGATTTATCACGATCCGTATGTAGCGTTTCCTAGCTGGGCCGCCGATAACTACGGTAGTGCGAAGATTTCGCGAAGTTGGATATCAAATTTGTATGTAGTACGCTCGTGCACCTCCGGATCCAACGCAATCCCTAAGTTCTCTAAAATATCCTTTGGACTAAAATTATTAGGATGTTCAGTTAGAATCACGACAACCTTAATACTAGAAACTAAGGGTTGTGACAACACTTCTAACCCTTGGCCGACGACCACCAATGAATAGGTAGGATCACTTTCAATTTGTTTACACCCACTACTCTTGGTAACTCCCCCCCGAGTTAAATTGCTATAATTCAAGCCTAAGGCAACCCTGACATTTGCCCCTTTTACTCTGCTTCCTAAGCACCATGCGTAGAGAGCTAGGAGAAAGCAATTTACTATAGATACGCGTAGAGTTGTGGATTTGGTAAAATTAATGTTCAACAAATTAGCTTAAGTTTTGAGTAAAATTTAGTTGCCCCAACCGCTAATAAGTTATCAGTAGTATCTGTACCATAAGATAATCTATGATCATATTTAGCTAGGACTTCTGCTTAGTGGTAATAACCGTAAGACTCTTATTAAGAGGTGACGTAGCGACGTTGCTGTTGTGCCTTGGAAATGTCACTATAGGAATTGGATCCAAATCCATAGAAAGTAGTAAGATTCCAACCCCTTTCCATTGCAGGAATCTCAGCGGTTTCCCCTGTTACTTTTGGTTGAAACAGAAGAGAACAACTCAAGAAAAGGTGCTGAATTACTGGTTAAATCATACTCAGTATTGTACTTCCCAGGATTCCTGCAGTACGCTGCGAGAGTCAGTAATTTTCGTCAGGAATTAAGAAAATGGTTCCACCAAATTAGGTTTAGGCTTTAGACTATTAGCGAAAGTTATGATGGCTCATTGCCTTCACATTAATAATCTTCCCTAAATCCGGGTCGATCACGCGCCTTCATAAAATAGTACAAATTTACACAAAATTTCGGCGATAAAGTGAAATATTATTTTCCACACACTTGATAAGCTAGCTATTTCTACCAAACCAATGAAAATCTTTTTCTAGGAACCAGTGTATACTCTTAGGAAAGTAAAGGTTCTATTTTGAGACCCACTCTTCTTTTACCTCCGAGTCAAGAAATTACAACCGCGCTGCACGCTCCTGGTTCGCAGAGGTTCAGTAGCGTAAACGTTACAATGGAACTGCACAAGTTACTCTTGATCCACATTGAGTCGAGTGGTAACCGTAGAACATATATCTATATACATTTTCATTCTCGTTTGTATCCGTTGTCGAGCAAGGATGAGGATACCGAACGCGAATCATTCGCAACCACGCCGAAATGGATTTTAGTGGACGTTCAATCCACCTTACTTTCTGGTTCAGCTCCGCATCAGTAGCCGCATCATTGTGCCGCGCTACTTTGTTGAATTCTTGCCGTATTGGCACGCATCGCCAGTCACACTAGGTATGTTAAGTTCCTATGAACTGGCCATCGGATACGTCTGAGTTGAGCGGCTATAACAGAGATCGCTTAATAGTTGAGTTTGCCTACCGTTCAAAAATTCCCTGAACGATTACGTATCGATACATATGCACCTATGGATGTATATATGTTTTTGCGTAAGACAAATGTGTCCCCGGGAGCACCACATCCCGACCCATAAATAGTTAAACTTTGTTGTCCGAAACCATTCAAGCATCGATACATTCGATACAACTTCGTAGGAACCTAAGACACAGGAGGACGCATAGTTAGTCAGTTCAACTATAAATTTTTATACTGTCATGTCATGTCATTCGAATAAGTCGCACTGTGTCGAGGAATCGTACTATGCCATAGTATGGTTTTAACCCAATTGCATTCAGATATAGTAGGGTTGGGTGGTATAATAATGTCATCGAATGATGTCACGTTAATGGATGATCAAAATTCAAATGGAAATAGCTCAAGCGAGGTGAACAATTTCTCGGGCTTCACTGGACACAATTATTCCATCGCACGCGATAATACGCTTTCACCAAAAGGACTTAGGCATAGTTAGTATATTGATCTATACGAAATAATTTTGCCCTTAATTCTATTCAATGATATAATATTTGCTTGTTTTCTTAAATTGTATTAAACTATAAAACATGATTTGAAAGTCCAAATTTTATCATTACCTTTGCTGTATGATGCCATTGTGATTATCTGCTGTATATGTATGTAACTTTATTGTGCACTATGTATATTTTGTCGTTGTATAACACAGCGTCTGAACCACGCCTATATTACGTGCACTGCAATATTGGCTTTCCACAGCGCCTCCTGTTATATATTTTTTGTTTTGGCACTCGGTGGCCTATAATGTTTGCTTTGAATAAATATCATGACTGGCACTGCTGTACCATGCACACTTTGATAGAGTTTATTGCAGTTGTAATAACAACGTGCCCTAATAATGCGATCTTTTCAACACGCCTCCTTATTTTTAATGCGCTGTTATCCTAAAACTTGGTTACTCGTATTATTTTATTCCAGCCTTATAGTATGTGCCATAGTATTTTTATACAGCTTAAATAATATTATGTTGAAATATTCTGATAGACGGAGTATCGATGTTTTTTGAGATACAAGGTGCCCGTCATGGGCGATAATTTCAAATTATTTATTTGTATTGTAATGCAGCGCTGGCAATATTATCGTTGCATGGTTGGCTTATAAAAATTACCTTTAGAATTCTTGCATGATCATGCAAAAATTCTGAAAATATCTGAAGACTTAGCGCCGATTCCGAGTTTAACCAAATTTCGGGATTATTGAGAGCAGACGGGCTGCTCCGAAAATTTTCGAGTGAGAGCACAGGGGTCCTCCATATACTATTGGGTCAATGAGAGCACACGGGGTGCTCACCTTTTCTTGGGTTATTGAGAGTAGACAGGCTGCTCCTAAAAATTACTGTTGAGAGCACATAGGTGCTCTTTCTTTAGTATACTATTGAGAGCACACGGGGTGCTCCATATCTTAGTGGGTTCTCGAGAGCAGAGGGCTGCTCCAAAAATTTTCTTTTGGGAGCACAGGGGTGCTCCGATAAAATTCATTGACTAGGTTGAGCTAAGCTTAAGTCAAAGCTTAGGCCGGATCGACGGATGCACCTTGTAGTTCATAAAGTTGCTCGAGCATTAATATTAATTTATTATCTGGATCCTTAGATCCACCTAGTTAATTCAAACAATTCATTATTTTATTGCCGTACTACTATTTATCTTAGTAATATTAAGTTTGATGCTTTTTTATTTGTGTAGTAAGCGAAGCCCTAGGTTCTGAGTGCTGCCATTACACAAGGTAATTGTTGGAAAGTTAAAGAATTGTATACCCATTAGGACTCGCTTCGCTACAGTTGCACTTGATTTCGCGCAGAATAGGATTGGAGTCTTCGATTCACACACTCATCCCTTTAGCATATTCTTTCATATTGTTACGTATTCCTGTTAGCCGCTTTAGCTTACCTGAACCAGCCGACTGGCGTTTTCTATTATTATAGGCGATCGCGACTTGTTTTCCCTTGGGCCCGGTTAACTACACCGCGTGACTTATTGCTGTGGTCGTTTTCTCCGAACCCCCATGTAGTAAGGTAAGCTCAGCCAGTATCACAGTACTCGCCAAGAAATGAGGAAACCAAGTGAACATACGCCTGTGCGCGTTCAATTAAGAAGGCGATTCCCACCCCCCCCCCCAGAATTATTCTAGTCCCTTCAGTTGAGATTGCGCCACTTCGTTCGTGTACAATAACTGTAACGTAACCATTGTATGCCCGTTACATTCTCATGTTGTGAATTACATATTCGTGTTGTTTTATTCGTTTGTCCAGCTGCGTACCCGATTACCTTATCAATAAAGAGTATTTGTGTTCTCGCGTTGTTAATGCCTCGTGTAGCGATATGTACCGACGGCGTTTGAAATCGTCGCCCCAGTGGACGACCTGCGTTCAGACTTGACGTCGAATAAGCAGCATCTCTTAGCGTGGGTCGCCGATTCTTCGATGTGCAGTTACGACTCGTGCGACATGAATTGGTTTCGTTTTCCTATGGACTTCCCGCCACCGTCGAAGAAGACTATGAGGAACTGCCAGCCAACCAAATGTCAAAGTTCACCCGAACTGTCACGATCCGACGTTAAACGTCAATGGATGATCGGACTATAGATTATTCTTGATGCCATGTACCAAACTACGGAATACCCACTATTTTCTGAAAATCGCGTTCATTGGCCGTAAACCCATTAAATGGCATGGAATATGCAAGCCGGATTCTAGAAAACCAAATCACTGGTTTCATCCTCCAGAAATGCCTATACATGACCATTCGACTATACTTACACCACACAATACATAATCAAAAAGGAACCTCACCACAACTTGGAAATAGGTTTCGTCGACTTTAAAACTAGTGAAAACACATGAAAAGGCATAATATAGTCAATTGGGACTCTGGGTAGCAAAACCATTGTATCGAGCGTGCTTGGTAACCTAATTAATAGACACTCGTTGTACGGTAAACACGCAGCATGCAGAAAATTTAAAAATAGCATTTTCTGGCAAAGGGTCGAAGAATTCGGGCCCACAGCGGTCCAGGGAGTGGTTCCACAAAAAAGTCGTTGACAGCAATGTAGATCTCTATAAGAAGCCTCTGTCGCCTGTATGATCAAATTTACCAAAAAAACCGCTAAAAAACTGTTTTTTTTCATTTTGACCCGAAGATGGGGTAGGAGCTGTTCTACAAAACTACAGGAAATATCCTCATCACTTGTTATTGAAATCCGTCCATACGTAAATGAGTTACGAATGACAGAAACAGACAAAAAATAAATTTTCACGATTTCCCACAAGCGCCCTCTGTGGAAACTCCGCTCTCTTCGCTTGCTCCGTTTCAATAATAAAGTAACTGGTCAGCCTGATAATATGTGCACAGTATTCACTGTGGGATAGTCATGTTTATGACCCACCATGTGGATAATACACCTAGGGGGCATGGGGGTAGGTAATGCCGAAAACGTACGCGGTCAATAATTGAATTCTGTGTGTAGTGAAACGATCCAAATGAAGAATTCTTACTGGCCGGATAGTGCTGAAATTTGACAATGTTCATTATTTGGTTTTTAAGATGACACGCATAACTTAACTTTGGCTGGGTGGATTAATTCGCGTTAGCTCATTTTAAGGCTTCAGATCTATATTTTTCCCTTTAATTAAGCGCGAAGTCCGATTATAACATCCCCATCCCGAAACACGTGTGAATGCGGTCGGACCGGGTCTACAAGGGGCAGGAAAAATTTCACTGTTTATATGTCTCGAAATCCCGTGTAGATATCTGTGTCAAATTGGGCTTATTTTATAGACTACACATATTGCTATTGTACTCGGCTCTTTTAGGATTTAGGATGTGGTTAAAAAGGGTTTAAATAGGCCATGAGCCCCAAAAATATACAAACAGGGTAATATCTCCGAAACCACTTAAGGTATGTATTATTGGTGCTTTTGTAGAGCTGTTCTTCTAAATATCTGCACATGGTGTGCTGCTATTACCACAATTAACACTTTAGGGGTGTGTCAAAATGAGTTCATGGAGACCCAAAATACAAGAAAACGTTAATATATCTGCAACTGCTCGAGGTATTTTATATATATGTTTGTGTTTTGAACATTCTTTAGAAATTCATCCTTTGTATAACTAAACATGTTATGCTGATGTTATTAACGCTGCAGGGTTAGGTCAAAATGAGTTCTTGAATGGGCCTATGAAACATAAAATAAACGAAAACTCCGTTACTGCCCATTAAAAGGACATTGCCTAATTTTATAGAGCAATAAATTTCTATGCTGCTATTGTCTATGTCTACATGGTTGGGTCAAAACGGGGTTTTCAATGGGCCCATGAGGATAAATTAAAACACAAGAAAACAGCAATATCTCCGTAACCCATCGAGCTATATGGATATTACCAGTATCTTTTGTATAAAATTTCATCCTTTATAAATATGAATATGTTGAGCTGGTATTTCCTTTTTCATACTACAAGGTTAGGTCTAAATGAGTTATAAATAAACTCGTGGGACCCAAAATACATGAAAATGCCAATATATCCACAACCACTCGAACTATGAATGAACTATTATTGGTCTCATTTTGTACAGCAGTTAATCCTCTCCTCCTCCCCAACTATTTAATATTCAAAATTCACCACAATGAACACAAGGAAGCTACAAGTATATAAAGTCTGATGAGTGTCACACTCTTTAGCAGAGACGACTATCTCGACTTTTGTTATTATTAATATAATAATCCCAAAGCAGATTCAACAGTCACGGAAAAATACATTCAAATTTGGTAAATGTAACACAACAGACTTACAGCGGGAAATCCTTTAATAGCGAAAAACATTACGAAAGGAAGTATTCGTATCGCGTACTTAGCGAAACCCATTCCACCGACATTTAAGCCATATTCCGCTCCCATCTGTAAAAATTAGTAATACATTTGCGATCATAAAGTTCAACAAAGCAATTTGCGTTAATGTACTTTACCTACACTCTTTCAATAAAACTAGCCCATACTACAACCCTGACTTTCCCAAAGTTAGGAATGTTGCTTGGTCGTTACCCCATGATATTTTCGGCTCTTCTTAAAAACGGGTACGACCTAGCAAAAGTTTAGGCTATTCTAACTCAATACGTAGGCAAACTTTTTTGCTTCGCCTGGTAAAAACATCCTCGTAGACACCAATAAACAACAATACCTTCCTTATTCATATTTCGTCTACACCACAAATATTCGATGAAAGCGAATAAAAAGCTTATATTAGAAAATTTATAACCTGAATTACCAGACGTCTTAGTATCGTTTTTGAGATAACTTGTTATTTTAGGTATTTGCACTGAAATATTTGCACACTAGAATTTGATCTCTTTTTAAATTTATAAGCTTCCTTGCTCCTGGCAAAATTTTCAGTAAATGGTGAAGCTAATAAAATTTAAGGTACTCCCTGATATTGGCATCTCCACAGAAGAATGCTCATGAATTTAGAGCTCCGCAGGATTTCGGTGTTCCCCACGGTCATTCCCTCCAGCACCTACAGGTATTTTGAGACTACATCAAAAATTCTGGTCCTAACAAAAAATGATATAACAAGCTTCAATGCTACTGTTCATATTTCGACTATTCATGAAAACCTCGTCGACCCTAACCCCATCGATAACAGCTGACCACACATGAAGTTCATATTTTATGCTGGCCTATAGATAACCAAACAAATTGTATTACGCCTGCAGAAAAAACCTATAAGACTAGATAATTTTTGATGCACTGCACATAGTACATAAAAAACTACTGAAGGCATGCTATCTTCTGGAAATATTATTCATCAATCCTAAACCCACTAAAACATTCTGTAAAAGCACAAAATAATGTTCCTTGAAGATTCCTTATAATGTACGGGCTGATCTCTAGGTACTCAGCAGGCCGTACTTAGGACTCACATATAGACCATTCTTGATGCCCTGCACGCCACAACCAAACAATGATGAAAAACACTACATATTGGAAATAGAGTTGGTCGACTGTACAACTCTTGAAACCTATGAAAAGGTGTAAGATAGGGATGTTGGACTCTAGATAGCAAAACCATCGTGTCCGGCGTTGCTTGATAAGTGGTGATCAAAGAAACATTTATATGGTCATACTTGACAAAGAACCCTTAAAAACCTGTTTTTCCTATTTTGTCCCCGAATATGAGGTCGAAGCTGTTCGAGTTCGACCGAAAGGTACTCCGAAAGGATTTATCGAAATATATCCAACCGAATATGAGTAATGAATGACAGCGACACAAAAATTCACAATTTTCCTCTTAGCGCTCCCATTGGAATTTCCGCTCACTTCGTATCAAAAACACAACAGTATCCACACTGAAAAAGTTTAGCCAAAATTTGCTTTGTTAATATATATGTCGAAAAAATTTGCACTATCCCCAATACTATCTCCTTAATTTTTCGGCATTTCGCCGGTACCAATTGGACGCAGGTTTGCTTCTACTATTCACGATTCATAAAAAACATGATGCTATAATTATTACACTTTTCAAATGTAATACCAATCTCCACGAATCAGGTAGAATAGAAAATTGCTGATTTACGCTGGATAGAGATAAAACAGGATAAGAAGCCTTGCGCATGCTATATTTTCAAACTCGTTATGTCCAGCAAAAACTGATAAATTCAGCCGTTTACACGATGTAGGTTGTACAATTTGACAAAATTGTACATATTTTCACGATAGATTTCCCAGAAAGACATATTTTCCCAAACTAAAAATCCGTCTACACGCACATATACAATGTTAGAATTCCCTGAAGCAAAAACAAGTTTTTCCAGCCATAAATTTCTGCTCACTTAGCTTGGCAATTCAACTGCCTGGTTTAGTTCGGTGAAGTGAAAGTCATCCTGCCCTTATTCACTGTAACCATGGATGAAAATGTATCATTCAGGATCATACTAAATTAAAAAAGCACCATTTACAGTCTATTTTGACACGGCTAGAACTTCCAGCCCTGTGTACAGCTGGGTTCTCCAATTTAGACGAATGACATTTCGGTTTCTATGTTTCAAAACAAGCCTGGTACAATTTTGGGCTTCCGCCCTAGCACATTTTTCTACTAATAAATCGTGTTTAGTAAAAACAAAAAATGGCCATATATTTTCTAAAATTGCAGGTCGATGCAAAAAATTCCTAAATTATGTGAGAAAAAATGTTTTAAATTCAATTGTATTTTGTATGAATTGTTTGCAGCGTTTCGAGAGTGATCTATTATTATTTTAGCGCTTTACATTGAAAAGCAATAAGCTTTCATAATTTTTTAGTTTTAATGAATCCACTGTACGACAACGGGGCATCCTTATTAAAAACCGTTGCAAAATCCAGCATTTCCGCTTCCCGTCGATTAGGTACTACGTCCAGTTTATGGCCCAAGGCAAGTTTTTGAACAAAATTAAGAGGTACATTATTGCAGTTTCCCTAGCCCGTGCAACTATACCTGGAGACATTGGCACCATCATAATTTTACTAATTACATCTTTCGTGCTTGCTTTTATTTGAACTCAACTTAACTAAATCAGGGTCAACGCGGGATCTCGACAATTTTTTCCCTGTTTTCCCTGCAAAATTTCCCAATTTTTTCCCTGCAGTTCCTGTAAAAATCAACTTGGACATATGAACACACAAAGGATATATCGCCTAAAATCATATGTATAAGCTGAAAATTATAGCGTTTCAGACAATATATTAGTGTGAAAACTAAAACATTAAAATTATATTAAATTTAGTTATATATTGCAGAAGATGCGACATTACTGCTGAAATCGGAGAAATGATGGTCCTTGGTCTGAAATAAAAGAATAAAAAATCACAAATTTTAAAAAATATTTCAAAAAGCAAACCATTTCCAAAAAAACCCCAAAATTTTTCACTGCAGATTTAAAATTTTCCCTGTTTTCCCTGCAAAAATCGATAATTTCAGTGTTTTCCCTGTCGCGCGGGGACCCTGTAAATACCCAGAAAACAATTTAGAAAATGGCAAACTGACCTTTATTATAAATGCAAATATTTAGTAATAAACGCAGTAAAAACAAGAAGAATGTATATTAATTACTTCTATGACCGCTGAAACTGATGCACAAGCAATGAGCGGCAATATCCACGTAGGATCGGGCAACGTAAGGTCATAAAACCAAAATAAACCACCTTGATTAAACCCATCTACACCAAGCAATGCCATTTTCCGCAGTGCCAGAAAGTAGGATAGAAAAATACCGCCCTAAAATTAAACCATAAATACAAAGAAGTAAGACAGTTTAACACAGCAAGTGGCCAACATAGCACCACGTCAAACTAAGCACTGGGGTTTCATTAAACATCCAATAAAAATCGACATTCAAAAAATATTTTCTTATCAATAACTCAGGTTAAGAGCTAGATACTAAATTCAGACTGTTGTGTTGGTAGCTTACATTTAATAATTGTTCTCAAATTCACTAATTTTCATACGTACTTTTATACGAACGGCAATGAAACAATAGAGCAGCATTGATGACGTCACACTCCATAATTCACGATATTCCTAACGTAATGATTATGCACGGTTAACACATGAACCAAATTTATCAGTTTTTAACATGTTGTATTTTGTAATAACAAAACGGGTCTTTAAGTTGTACTCCGCCAGCCCAAAAATCGTCAAAGCTGAAGAAGCACCTCTTATTATGGTACCATTCGCCTTAGATAATCAAGTTGCTTAGAAATATCCGTTAGAACCATGACAAAAGATTTTCAATCTTTTGGCTAAATTAATACTAAGAATCTTCCAAAAAATTTCCCAGTAAACACAACTTTTATAACTAAAAATCTTCCAAAAAGTTTCACACTAAATACAACTTTTATAATTATATCATTCAAACAACGACGATGTTGACGAGCTGAATGGAATGATATAAAATCAGCTGAATTCATGGGTTAACGGCTTAGGCTAAGATTTAGGAAATGACTTAAATGGTCTTGATTTCGCAATACATGAATGAAGCAGATCAAAGCGGCTCAAATGGTATATATAAAATTATACATTTACTGAGTTTAGATCAAGTGGCGGCTATAACCTAAAAACCCAATAAAATTTCCTTAGATTTGGCCCCAAAATTTAAATTTCCCCCGTGCGTTTCCTCGTCCTGTTTCACAGGATATATCTCAGCCGTATTACCTCCACTGGCAAGCCACCAAAGGTCACATCCACAGTAAAAATTTCAGCTAATTCTCTATAGCATTCCTGCATTATTACAGTGGCAACAACTACTTCCCTTCGTTATAAGTATCTGCTATAAAAACGATATGACGGTACCTGGCACGTCAACAAAGCAAGTTTATGAAATCTACGGGGGAAATTAGTGAGAGTTTGAATTCGGAGGAACTCGTCCCGACCGTTCCTATCCTTGAAAGTGTGATATGGGTTGGGGCTGTTCGCTATGCAGCAAACAAATTTAAGACAATTTACAACTTTCAAGTAAGAAAAGCAAATCATCAAATTCCCCAGTATTCATCTTCGCTGCGGAGAATGCAAAATTTTTGTAAACAATATGTCAATTCCGAATCTTCGGAATTAAGAGTCATTGCTGTTCCGGACAAAACTCCGGAGCGGCTCAGAATTTGAAGAACCTGACAAGACTTTTCTGGCGTAGAACCTTTCTGTCTCTCCAAGGATAACAAATTCGTCTAAAATTCACGGCTTTATTGAGGAATAACCGAGCTGTGACTCAAAATTTGGAATTAGAGTTGTTGAGAAAACTAATTTTATTAATTTAAACTTAATCTTACCAAAAAATAATAATAATTCCACACTCCAAGATTTAATTTGAGCCCCACAAGAACCAATTGTGCCCACCTTAGTTACAGTATCCCACGAAATTCAATGAAACTTTCCGATGGCCATTGCTCTCATTGAACCGGATCCCCTAAGACATTATTCTAGCCCGTTTGAAGTCCCTAGAATCCCTTTATTTTCTATCGCAAACCAAGAAGGCTCGCCCGAAAACCCGGTTTCACCTTCTTCGTCTCACACCCCCCCGGTGTTAGATGTCAAAACAATTGGCTAGAGGAGCCGAATCCGAAACTGCGATTTGATTGGGCCACTGGTTAAGTAGTTTGAGGCCTCTGTCACGTGTTTGTTTTTACTTCTTGTTTGCTTTTGGAGAATTTGTTTAATGTTTAAATCCAATTGCATTCAGGTACCTGCTTGAGAGAAGCGAAGAAATTATACGTTCATTAATAAAATATAAAATAGTTATTATTGTAAATATATTGTCTCCGGACGTTTAAATCACTGTTTCAAACCAAACAATGGCAACAAATTCGCGTCAAGTTACAAACAAGAATGCCACACTATCGCATGCTAACCGCAACACACGAACAGTCACCCAAAAGCAACGCTCAACACAGTCTTTGCGGCGCCAATCAACGACATCACCAAACACATCATTTACACCTCCGGCGACGGATCATTGCGCTGAGTGTAACCGTGAAGGTGGCAGTGACTGCTTCGAGTGCGATCTCTGTGGGTGTTGGATTCCTTTCGCATGTACATTGATAGACAAAAACCATATCCACTGTTACGAAATACCTCACGTACTAGTTGTAAGTACAAACTGTCTAGACTTTGGGAGCAACCACCGTCTGAGTCGCCAATCACAACAGCCTGAAACAGTGCAAGATCACACCAACACAGAACCCCATCGACTACAAAAATTGGAAACCCAAATTGAATCTCTTACGATTGCTATCGACAAACTTGCCACATCAGCAACTGAATCGGCCGCCTCCATCAACGAGCTGACAGACTCGTATCAGTCATCGTTATCTTCAGAATCGTTGTCAGCGAACGAAACTAGCGGCGCATCCGCGGACTCACAAACATAGGCTCAAATTGTTCAGCAAAACATTAGGCCTGGCGGGCGTGTTGTCCACTCCAAACAGCTAACCGATGACGAAGATGCTAGACGTCGCAGATGCATCGTTATTATAGGTCTACCAGAAACAGGATACGACATGGCAGGCGCTAACAACATCTGCATAAAACTTGAGCCGTCCGTCCAGATCCAGGAAGTTTTTCGGCGTGGCGTTTACGATCAATCGTCCAGCAATGGAACAACAAATGACGGACCCCGACTTTTGAAGGTACGGCTATCCTCCTCGACAGTTGCTCGATCAATCTTACAAAACGCACGGAAACTTAAGGACTACGACGGGTTGGAGACAATACTTATCTGCAGGTGAATGACAGACAGGGAACTGAGAGAGCAAACTGCGCTAAGACGCAAAGCATACAGAGCTTTAAAGCGGAGGCGGAGTTGCAATCTTTGTTTATAAGTATCTCACGTGTGCTCCGGTGCTACATTTCCCCGAGCAATTTCGTGTTGCAGAACGCATAGCAGTGGACATATTTCTATCCGGGAAAACTCGAGTCGTGTGCATCTACCGCCCACCCAACTGTACTTCCGAACAAAATGCTTTGCTATACTCATTCATATCTCATGCATGTAATGTTTCATGGCCTGTCGTTGTAGTGGGATACTTTAACCTACCCTACATTGATTGGTGTAGAAATATTGTACCTGCAGCACCCGAACACGAATAATTTTATAATATGGTTCTCGAATCTAGTCTGACTCAGTTGGTAAATTTTCCTACACGCAGAACAAAGACACTTGATCTTCTTCTTACGAACTCCACGCGGCATGTCGGTCAAATGTTCCGAGAATTTCGTGAATTCAGATCATTTTTTTATTGATTTCATGATAGCCATTAGCGCAAATCCAATTAAATTCCGCTCAAAGACAACTTTCGACTTTAAAAAGGCGAACTTAAATAGTCTCAACGACTTTCTTATTTCAATTCAGTGGGACTAATTCAGTGGCACTCTGTCATTAATGCAAATGATAAATGTTTGATATTTTATAATATAATGTTATACGCATGTGATCTATATGCACCCAAACGAGTCATACCGTACTGGAAAACAAAATTATATCAAAAAAACTCCGACGTAGTAAATTATTGTTGTGGAAATTAGGTAAACAATCAGGATACATGTCATGGTACAGAAGAGCTGCCAAGAATTACAGCCAAGCCGTTAAGAAACTAAGAGTAAGGGAAGAAAAAATATCTTAGATTCTGGAACCCCTAATGATCTGTAAAGTTACGTAAAATAGCTAATAGATAACAGGCACATAAACACACATATAGACACACACGATACACAGATAGATTGACAGAAAAGAGACTCAAGGAAGGAACTGGCCGACCCGTGTTTAGACTAAGAAGAAGTGTCAATTACACCGTCTCGTTACTTAAGTTTCCGACATTCCGTCGAAAACCTGACTATCTTCATAATGCTCTAGAGTTGATGTCCTAAAATTCTATTCTATTCTTTCCATAAATATGGGTTCGCAGTTGGTCCTCACCCGGGGGACGAAGTATCAGGTGTTCTGCGGTATCCCTCTCACTGCATAAGCTGCATTGCTGAGTATTTGTCAATTTCAGATTGTACATGTGATAATTCAACATGTTATGGCCTGTAATCAAATACAGACCACCACAGCCTTATCTTATTTAGATTTCTAAGATATTTGCTATATTGCTTATGTAGCGCCGGTAGAAAGAGTTTGGTCTGCCTACATCTTTTTGCTGTTTCTTATAACCCCTGAAGAGACGAGAGTGTAAATTTCCTGCTTTCAAGACAAATATTGCTGGCCGGGATAGGAAGTACGAATTCTAGCCCGATATATTTCTTCGTTGATCCCTACTTTGCCAGTTCGTCCGCAATCTCATTTCCTATATATCTTTCATGACCAGGAATCCATCTTAACATGACGCCATTATTCTGACATAGTAGTGACCTAAGACTGTTAATGTAGGTCAAGCACTAGTCTGCAGCATACGTTTCAACCTGAGATTGTCTGAATTGCCGCCTGGCTGTCTGAATTGATACATATAAATTTGTTCCTCAATTTGTTATGTTGTAGCATGTAAGAACAGTCCATGATTTCATAGACTTCAGCCTGAAACACTGAGCCAGCACTCCAAGTGGGCAGGAATGCCGTAACATCTTGTCCATGAATATGCCAGCACCGACATGTGGTCCGTTAGGCAGTTCCAATCCAGAACCATCTGTGTAGCAATTGATGATGTTCAGTTCTTCAGTGATTGAGGTCATGGCCCACTGTTCACGTTTTCGTATGATGATTTTCCACGTTGGTGCATCAACCAATTCTTTCGCATGGTAACTGAATACTTGGTACCAAGTGCACCAGGTTATCCAATTTTAAATATCCTCTGCTGTAGTTACTGAAACCCATATTCCGTTGACCTATGGTAGCAGATCATTGCCTCCTATAATAACAATATCTCGGCAGGTGGAACGCATAAAACTGCTTGTAAACCCATGGTTGGGGTAGGTCGCATTGCCCCAGTTGTCATGTCAAATTCAGTCGCGTCACCTCGTTCGATTTCTTTGCAAAGAAACCTATTTTGAGTTTATGCCACCATACTACTACCTCGTATTGAAGTATAGGCAGAACGACCGTGTCGTAAACCCATAGTTGGGAACTGGGTTTTAGGCCCAATGAATTCCCAACACAGCTTCTGCATGTCATGGTGGCTTTCTTTGCCTTCGCCACAGTAAAGCTTAAATGAGACTTCCAACTGAGTTTGGAGTCAATCATAACCCCAAGGTACTTTATTTCTGTGACTAAGGAGATTTGTACCCTACAAGTAACAGACCAGGGAAATCTGGTACTGTGCGGCTGTTGTGGAACAGAACAAGTCCACATTTTCCAGCGTTCACATTTAGCCAGTTTTAAGACACCATCGGCTAACGTTCTTGAGGACTGTGATCAGCAGACGCTTCGCTGATGATACAATTGGCCAATTACATAATATTGAAACATCATCTGAGTATGCCTGTGCATGAGTGTTTCCTACATTCAATTCAACAAGGAGGCTGTCTATCACCATGCACAAAAGCAAAGGTGACAGAACGCCACCATTCTTCTCTTCACATTGACTGTGACGGATGTTCCACCCAGTCAGGTAGTGGCTTTGCTGCT
Organism: Trileptium ribeirensis; assembly: GCA_030248225.1. Lineage (NCBI taxonomy): Eukaryota > Metazoa > Nematoda > Enoplea > Enoplida > Thoracostomopsidae > Trileptium > Trileptium ribeirensis. Next base: position 25,387 of record JASANE010012976.1, read on the forward strand.
TATAAGTAAATTTTTGAGCCAGCTGCTTACTATTTTGGATAACCCAAAGTTCCTAAACGCTTTCTCGAACGATGATAGATTCGTGTTATCAAAAGCTCCAACTATATCAAGGAAGCATCCAGGAACTATTCTGCCATTGTAGATTTTGTCTTCAACAGTGCCAGCCTGCTCATGCAAAACCGTGGCAGTGAATTTGCCATAAAGATAGGCATGCAACTTCCTATGTAGCTTAATGACCACTCCCTCGTCCTTTCGCAAATATCTGTCAATCAGACTCTCCATCGTCTTCAGGACGTACGATGAGACAGATAGGTCTGAATGATTTCGGGATATCGTACTTATCATTCTCCGATTTTGGGATGAACACTACATTCGGTGTCTTCCTGGCATGTGGTATGAATCCACTGATTAGAGAAGCTGAAAAGATATGAGTTTCTCAACTATTAAGTCACAACACATCTGGAGATGTATTGGATACACCATCCAAACCAGGTGACTTATATGGTTATAAAGTAGATATTGCCCATTTAAAATTTTCCGTGGTAAAGAATTTGTTGCAGCTAATTATGTCCGTATTGGAACACCTGAAACATCCATCGGCCAGAACCTGCTTACCTGTGTTGATCGAACCAGGGAAATGAGCCGATAGAAGTAGCTCAAACGTTTATTTTTCATTACTCGTGTAGCTCCGTCCAGGGGCGGCGAGAGGTTCTATTCTATGACTCCCTGTATTCGAAACTATCTTCTTAAGCCGTGAGGTCTCCTTGCGTCTGTTCACATCGGAACAGAAGACCCTCCAGCTAGCGGTCTTGGCTATTTTAATGGCCGGCTTTTTTATATTTTTCAAGGAATTCTTATATCGTTCAAGTCTCCCGGTTTCTTAAATGCTCTATAAAAGAGACGTCGAGATCCAGCACGGAGAGTTTCAATGGTAGGGCTCCACCAATGTGGTTTCGTACTATCACATGCCTTTCTGAGCCTACATGATCCTGATGATGCCTCAGATATGGCAGTGTACAGGCACGTTACCTCAATTTCAAGGTCATATGTATTGCTTTTCCTGGGTGGGTCATTTCCCAAGTTTTCCTTCAACTTAGAGCAGAATGATGGATATGCTTCTGATATTCGCTTCGTCAAAATTGGGAGTGTGGTTCAAGGTCCCACCCAATCTAATAATGATGTAGCGATGATCTGAATAGGAGGAATATAGTGATACACTCCAATTTCTGATTAGGTCACTAATCTGTAGTGAACACATCGTGAGGTCGATGACCGCCGCTCCAACTCGGCTTATATTTATCGGGATGTTGCCGACATACAAGATCCTGAGATCATTGCCAATAACACAGTCCAGAAGTGCTTTACCACTGACATTATCACTAGTGCTGCCCCACGGTGTGTGATGAGAATTGGAATCGCACCCAATCAGAAGAGATATGTTATGTATCCTACAGTAACGCACGAGACGAGAAAGCTGCTCAGTTAGAGGCAGGTTCACATCGTCATAGGGAAGATAAACAGGCGGTATGACAACCTCCCATTAGCGGCACCTGCAAGTCGCGTGCGTATCCCAGTACCTACAGTCCATATCAGATAACTCATTAATAAATACGTAGTCTATTTTCTTAGAAATCATAATAGCTGTCCGTCAGGGAATAACCGGAACCGAAATTTACCGGAACCATCAACCGGAACTGTCCATTTAAGCCGGCTGCTACAAGCATCGACCTGGCTTTAATTTAACAAACTCCTGCAGGTTATTATGAAAACTTCCTGCTCAAATTCTGTGCCCTACTTACGTTTCACACGGCAAATTGGTTAGTTAATATTTTCTTTTGCTTGGTTGTATTGGAGCTTGATCATTGTATAATATATATTGCATATGTTTGGATTACAGGACGAAGCCAAAAACGTGGAAAATTTCAAACAAAATTTTTAAACCGGAATTCCGGTTCCGGTATGGTTTTCGCCCTTTGCCGGAACCGCAACCGGAACACGATTTTCGCCGGAACCGGAATTCTGGTTACTCCCTGCTGTCCGTGATCTGGGACAATTGCCGCATACAACATAATAGTTGTTATTGGATATAATCGATCTTACCCGTGTGGACATATGGCTTTTGTATCAGCACAAGAGGGGGTTCACGAGTGACCAATCTTTTATCTAGTTAATAAGCTTCTTTGCAGTGTTGCAAATTAATCTGCATTATGGCGCATATTTCACATCCATCATAAATATCACACATGTCATATATATTGTTCAAATTACGTTATTTGATAGGTATTTACACATTTACAATTATGTAGTACTTATTGGAGTGATGGATCCCCTCACTGGCTGACCCGGCGCTCTCTGAAGAGCAGCCGTGTGAGTTCGTAATAGGGTCTAAACTCCAGCGCAGGAAGCGCAGACAGGGAAGATAGTGATGCGGAATCCAACGACGGTTCCCTGCGGCTGTGTTCTATTGAAGACGTGTCTCCAAGCTGATGTACCCAGTGATGGGTTCCGACCGCCAAGCTGCGTTTGAAGCCGCTCCAGGTTTAATGGCCGGTTCTTTCTGGCGGGGACAAAGCACTCCGCCATTGCCATGTTTAACTCTTGGTGCGTCAATGCGACAAGATGGCCGCAGCCATCAATAGTTGTCTTCGGGATGACGTCCTTCAACCAATTGAAGGTGAAATCGTCTCCTACTCTGATCTGGATGTACCCCTAATAGATAGATAGATAATGAGTTATTGGGTCATAGAAAACATGCGGAGGCAAATTAATCTTTGCCCATTGCATTAGCCCATTCATATCTGTAATAAATAGCAAAGGGAAAACCATTACCTTGGCTTGAGATACCTGAGAGATCGACGGGTGATGCGTTCCTATGGTGGGCGCCTTAGCCTCCCTGTCCTTACGATAAATTTACAAAGTTTCCTGATATCACAGTCTCTCAAGCTACCTTTCGTCAGTGCTTTATCTCCTAATATTATTCGCCTGTTATCTATAAAACGTTCACAGTTGTAATATAGTGTTCTGATTGTTTCATCATTATCACAGTGATCACATTTCTTTTCTTCTTTTATTTTTATCTTATGTAGGTTGTAATTTAACCAACTGTGTCCAGTAATTATTTGAGCGCACTGCCGTAGTTTGTCCTTCGAGAGACTTATAAGACAACTGGCACGTTTATGATCTGGAATACTTATTGTCTGCTTACATGCTAGCTCTTGTCTCCATCTTGTGATGAATTTCCTATGTAGCCATGACTTTATCATTGTTGTCACTTCTGTTTTGGAGACTGGCAAAACAGGTTCAGGCCCAATTGGGCGCTTAGAAGAGCCCGCTCATGCCAACTCATCAGCCCTTTCATTACCCTCAATATTACTATGACCAGGTACCCATACTAACAATACTTCATTTTGTCTGGTCAATTTTTCCAAGCTTGCTTTACATGTCACAACTAGCTTTGACCTATATTGATCTGCGCCTAGTGCCATAATAGCAGCACGGATATCTGTAAATACACAAATTTTCATGTTACGGACATTTTTATCCACGACATTATCTACACACATCTTTGTCGCATAAATCTCCGCTTGAAACACAGTGCAGTATTGGCCCAAGGAATAGCTATAGCTTTTCGTTCCTTGCAGCAAACCTGCTCCAGCAGATTTAACATCGTTTGCCTTCACAAGTGAACCATCCGTATAACATATAATGGTGTTAATCCGTACTCTTCCTGATACATTCTGTTTCCCTCATCCATCCTTCAGGACTGGGGAATACAGTTTGCCAGGTGATTCTTCCCGCAGGCTGCGATGAAATTGATCGCAAGGGAAGTTGAAACTGGGTATTTCCCGTATTATATCATTCATATTCCAATATTTCCCTGGCATGTCATTGTACATTTCTGGAAACACACATTTTAATCTGCGTAGTTCTCGAATGCCCTCTTGGACTGCTGACAGATCAATGGGAAGACTGTTTAACAGAACTTCCATGGCCAATATTGGTGTAGATTTCATATCACCCATCATCATAATACAAGCTAATCTAGAAACTTTAGTAATCTTCATTACATATGTTTTGAACTTCATTTTGTGCCACCATACTATGGCACCATAGCAAATTGACGGTAGTCCTGGGATTGGCTCCCCATGTTTTTCCAACGATCCCTCTACACGCCATAAGCGTTTTAATGCCCTTACTCACAACTGAATCCACGTGGTCTTTCCATAACAGTTTGTGATCTATTATAACTCCCAAATATTTCACTGTGTTAAATATAGGTAAGTCCTCGCCGTACAATTTCAGACTCACATTTCTTATAACTGTCCTCTTTTTTGAAAAAAAACTAAGACTGTGCTCTTTAGAGGGTTTACCTTTAATAATCTGTCCGTACACCATTTCTCAAGAACTGTCAGTTTGTTATGCATTCTTCTAGTGTTAACTTCCACATCTTTGCTGCTAGTTATAACAACATCGTCTGAGTATGCTTGTGCATAGACATAGGTATTATTAATGTTCCTTAATAAATCATCCAGTACTAGAGTCCACAGCAGGGGTGATAGTACACCTCCCTGTGGACTGCCCCTCTCAAGCTTAAACCTTACTGATGAGTTACCTAGTTTTGCGGTAGCCCATCTTGTACCAACTAAATTGACCAGCCATATGCTTATAGTTTTCTCAAGTTTGAACTTGTCAAAAGATCGCTTAAATGCTTCACGCATTGTACTGTCAAAGCTCCTCCTATATCAATAAACACAGCAAAAGTGTGCTTCCCTTGCTGTAGTGCATTCTCCAATCTGCTTACTAACGCATAAAGGGCTGTAGTAGTGCCTTTTCCCTTCTGGTATGCATGATTGGCTTGTAGTTTGTGACAAATATTATCCCTTAAATATCTATCTACTAAACTTTCTGCAGTCTTCAGTAAAAACGATGTTAGACATATTGGCCTGTAGCTCTTAGCTTCAAAGTAATTGTCCTTACCCGGCTTTGGTATAAAGGAGACAGAGGCCTCCTTCCATGCTTTCGGTATATAACCGGTGGCTATGCATTCCTTAATTATCTTCATTAGCATAGGAATTAATTCCTCAAAACCAGACTTTAAGAGTCTTGGACTAATACAGTCCACACATGGACTTTTAAAAGAACCAAACTTGAGATCGTCCATCTCAATTTGTCGATATCTACTAGTTGTTCAACTGTATCTAGATAATTCCTGGATGGTCTAAAATTCTTGGAAATTTCTGCTATTACAACTTTGTCTCTTACTGAATCAGGAAATTGAGACTGGAGCAAAATCTCTAATGTCTCCTCCTCATTTTGTGTCATGGTTCCATCAGCTTTTTTTAAGTTGAGTAAGTCTCGCCTTGTGTCCTAACATGCAAATCTTCGTCAGTCGAGCTATACCTTCTCACAGAAGGCTTTCCAAGATCTTCGCAAATTTTATCGCTTCCTTATAAATCCTTTGAGTGGATCTATATCTGTTCCAATTCAGTTCTGTTCCATGTTTAATTGCAACTCTGTATATATAGCTTTCTTGACCTTAGTCTGAGGAAGGCAAGTCTAGGTGACCACCAGCTTAGACCATTAATCCTGCTCTTGACCAAAGGACAAGACGATTCCTTTGCTTCATTAATCGCACTTGTTAAACTTGCTTCGTTAGTATCAATTGTCTCCGAGCTAAACTAGTATTCACTCATATTAGTGTCCGGAACGTTCTGACGAAGTTTGCATTTAAACGTTTCTACTTCGAGTTTCCTCAAATTATAACTTACTCCATTTTCAATGACTTCTTCATCATACTCAAATTCTATTGCTCTATGATCTGAGAACGTATTATCATCAAGTACACGCCAGTTGATTATCTTATCAACACTGTCTAGTCTGTGTTACATCAATTCTCTCTGACCTCGTTCTTGAAATGAAAGTTGGCTTATCTCCAACGTTCATTATCTCCAAGTTTGAACTAAAGTCCAGTAGATCTAATCCTCTTTTATTACAATCACTGCTACCCCATAATGTGTGGTGGGTATTCACATCACAACTCAAAACTAGTTTATTGCTGTTGCAGCACTCTACGAGATTTCTGAAGTTTCTGCTCGGTGGGGCGTCAGCTTCATATGGCATATAAGCCGAGGCTGCCCGGAACTCCTTGTTTTCATTACAGATCTTTACTACGACACAATCACTGTCACTAAAAGTACTTATAAGCACTGCCCTTATTCTTTTCTTTAAAAATATGGCCGCACGAGGTCGCTGAACAACAGCATAATAGACGTCATATTCTGAGTTCCACATACATGGTCTATTGTTTAGCACATACGGTTCCTGGGCCAGAATACAATCTAGTGTATTTTGCTTTACTTTGCTAATTTCGACTGTTGCTTCCCTGCAATGTTGCAGGTTTATTTGCCTGAACTTAATCATTGTTGAGGAATAAGTTTTTCCATATCCCTTATAATAGTCTTGTGTAGTCTGTGGTATTCTAGTTGGAGTCTAGTATAGTCCTTTGACATACATAAGCATTCACTCACCATTCTCATTGATGATGACGTTCTTTCATATATGCATTCTTGACCCTCAAGGATCCAGTTACTTAGGAAACAGAAGCGAGTATGCTCACTGGCCTTTCTGATACTATGTGTCAACTCTTTTCTTTCTATATGTCTTGTGATCCTGTTTACAGTGCAATATAACTTTAAGTCTTTGACTGCTCTGTCATAATACTGATCTGTTGTTTTCGCAGCTGCCATCTTCATTTTGATGTTTACTGCTGCGTTTTTCTCTTGACTGGACGACTGGCAGCGTCTTTGACCTCCAGCGTCGCCCAATCACAAAGTGTGGACGATCGCCCACTTCTCTCTTCAAGGCTTCTCTACATGTCTTTGGAATTGCAAAGATCATTTTAACACATTTCTCCTCCGACCAGTGATCGGGTACCAACCAGAGAAGTCTATGCTTCTGTTAGCGTTTGCCAGACGAATGACAACCATTAATACGGTGTAGCCTTTGTTCCTTGGGTTTGGAACCACAATATAAATTCTGCACTGTTCAAATTCTGATCGAAGGATGGCTTTAAGCACTTCCTCGTCTTTCACAGTAATCTTTTGAACAACATCAGTCAGCCAGACTTTGGCTGCTTCAGTTGAGCAGGTCACCAGCAGATGACCATTCCACACTCCTGAATCTTGGAAGTGAATCTGATCATCGCTGGTTGCTCTGAATGTGGCTTCAATGATATCCTCGCGGATCTTGTCAATCTCCTCATCAGAGAATGTTCTCTCCTGATTTTCATCTTAAATAATAACAAGTTCTAGAAATTTGCTGGCTGCTTCCTTGAAGGATTTGGCTGGAGGCGACTTGTAGACTTCAGGCGTTGCGCCTGTCACCTCGCGGCTACGCTAGACAACACCTTTGTCTGAGCTATCCACCGCCGCTGAACTAGGACCAGGTGTGGCTTTCTCCAGCGTGGGTGGGTCGGCTAAAACTTTATCAGTGAGCTTGGTATAGCCCTTGATTTCAATCTGTTTTCGGATTAATGATCCAGTCTTTTTCTTGCCTGCACGACTCCCTCTGCTGAAGGGTCGGTTCACTGCCGGATGTTGGCCATACACGATGTTGGCGCAGTCGCGATGCTGCCTCTGCTGAATTATTGCCTGCATTAGCCAGCAATAACTTTAAATTGGCTTCTAACTCAGGTTCGATGGCGCGAGACGCACCCCCACCCCTTTATTTACTTCAGAAACGGAAGGTTGGGTGGCGCTAAGAGCAGTACCCCGTTCCGTTTCTGTTAATCTTATTGCACTGTCCTCGGAAGCGGAAGGTTCTGTGGCGCTTAAAGCTCCCCCTTCCGCCTCCGAGGCCCAGTCCAGTCTTAAGTTCTCAGTAGAGCTGGTCACGTGATCGACCAGGTCACAGTAACCCGATCCCGAATCCTCATAACTTTCACCATGAGGGTCTGATATATCATTTTTGTTATTATTGCTCATCTGAAACACAAAAAATGATAAACAAATTGGCTCCAAAAGGTGATCCTCATATATATTTTTATGAACTGCAAAGTTACCCAAGAGCCCCCTTATATTCCATGTCGGATCAAAGGTTAATGTCAACTGTTCACCTAACCTGGTTAAGTCTTCAACCAGGTATTCATAAATGACTAAGCTAATTTCAAGTTTCAGATTCATGCCATCGTTTTTCTTAACAAAATATCTTATATTTTGTTGTTTATGAACTATCCATGGAAGCCCCCTTTTGTTCCATGGTAATCTGAAAAAGTCCATTCGTAAATTTTTCAAAGTGCCGGACCGGCACAACGCATCGCTTAAGGGGAATGCCCTACCTCTGGCTTCAAAATGATGAATTTGTATTTTCATTCAAAAACCAAAGGATACCAGAGCCTGCTTTGGCCGCGTGACGGTGGGTAGACCGTCACCCAATCTTCTCCTACTCTGATCTGGATGTACCCTAATGGAGTCCAGATTCTTCCACGTGCAGCTTGGCCGCAGTCTTACTGTCGATGTTCTGCATGGCCTTCATAATGCTATCACGGACCAGCTCCAGTTCATCCTCTGTGAACTTTCGGAAAGGTTCGTCTTCAACTTGGACGAAAGCAACACGACAGATATATAAAGTATGCAATTACAGACAACGATACGAGGAAGAGGCGATCGAAGATAAGTGCTGCGCGAAACGGGTTCCGCTCCACATATATTATATATATCATAAGTATCGAAGGTTCGTCGAGGATAGATGGTGGGGGAGTTTGGAAGTAGGCCAATGAGGGTAAATTTTCAAAAATTCAGGTTTTTCCAGTTTTGCTAAAATTTCCCAAAACGTTTGCCAATTTGCGATAAATTTTTCTAATTTTCACTATGTTTTTTTACCAATTTTTGGAAAAATTTAACCGCGGCGAGCCGGTGGAGGAGGGTAAATTATTGAAATATTCAAGAACTCCAGATTTTCACAAATTTTTCTCAACTTGAGATAAATTGTTCTTAAATTCCGTATTTTTGGCAAATACCATCCCAATGTTTGGTCAAAGTTATCATTAGAGGAAGGGGGAGGGAAGTGGAAGGCTGTGGATCATTCAAGGGTGGTAGGGTTAGCATAAGGAAATCCGATCCGACGGCTTACTCCCTCTACCCCCTTCCGTCGACTCTCTGAGGTACAGTCCCGGCCAAACATTAATGCAATTGAAAACGATCAAAATTAGTTGATCGAAATTTCTGTTGTTCAAAATCGATCGATTATTTTGCACTTTTGTCGAAATCCGTCTATCCCAAAATGAGTTATGAATGACAGCGACAGTCAAATTAATTTTCACGATTTTTCGCACAGCTCCGTCAGTATTAACTCCGCTGGCCCCCTTTCAACAATACAGATAGATTCGGGTAACCCACATAATTTTCGAAATAATAAAAACAAAATTTCGCCAAAAAATAAAATTTCGAAATTCAGCATCAATAAAAACGCAAAACGCTATGAATTACGACATCGTACGGTTTATTCAAACTCAAGCATTCAGATTTCGGCGATTTAATAAATCTTTCTAAATAAGACATTAACTGGATCATAAGCTCACGACATAAAGCAGTCTTAAGCATTTTCCTACATTTCATATTAATTATGTTTAAGAGATTTTTGCTTTAAATTCAGTATCATCAAATTCTAATTCTGGAGAATAGATTCGGTTAACCCACGTAATTAGTGACACCAAAAAATTCAAAATTCTGCTTCAATATAAACGCAAAACACTATGGATTAATACATTGTACAGTTCATTCAAATTTGAGCATTCATTACACTAAAGTATTTCTGAAAATTCATATTTCGACGATTTAATAAATTTTTGCAAATAAGACATTAACTGTATCATAAACTCGGCACATAAAGTTGTCGTAAGCATTTTTCTACATTTCATAATATTAATTAAATTTTCCGAATTAAAAATCCGAATTTTCTAATTGTAGTTCTGGAGAATATTTATATATTACCCACAAATTCCAAAAAATATTCGACCATTGCTACTACAGTACGTGCCAGAGATGGTTGCCATCATTCAAGCTAGCGAACAGCGAACGAACAACGAGCGGACAGACCTGTAGCAGTGTTCATTACTAGCGGGTACTGCTGCCTGAGATTTCGACTTCTGACACTAAGGCGCTGCTGTGGTTGTCAGCCTCATGCTGTGTGACTTATTAATCACGTATGCTTGATCTGTCTTGATAATCACAGGTGATCGAAATTTGTAATGTACCGGGATAAATTTAATACGAAATATATTTAAACGCCATATGGAACAACCAAACTCGTATATCCGACCTTCATCTTGGAAACAACGGCCTACAGGCCAAATACAGTGATGAGATCATCAGGCATACTGTATTTAACGCGAAACTGGTCTACGTTTACTGCTTTTTAAGCACACTGTACCCGTACCCGGAAT
>JASANE010012978.1:0-24687 GCA_030248225.1 Trileptium ribeirensis
GAGTTGGCTTCAATTAAATTTGCCGACTTTAAGTTTAAATCTTCCGAGTACTCGGAAGTAGACTATCTGTGATTTTATTTCCCAATCTTCCCCATGGAACTTGAGCGTTTAAAGTCAAATTTCCTGCAATTAAGACAAGATGTCCTTTGAAATTCGAGTCAACACCCACGTTCTTAAGCCAGCATCCGGTCCCAAGATGGACAGTGCCCGTAACGTCCTCAAAAGTTGCAATCTGTCCGATCTTTCAGATTGCTTAAGCTTTCCTGCCTTAATTTTCTTTGTGGTCGCGATATGCCGCTCGTCAAATTGGATTCAAACGCGTCGTGGAGAGTGACCCTATTCGCGAGGACACCTTAACACATCGAAAAAGCTCAAGTTTAGTTTAAAATTTTCTGCGAATGCTCACGTTCCGACGGCTCGCCGTGGGGGGAAGAACCGTAGACGCGAGAGCGTCCGTCTCGAGGCCAGAGACGGAGCTAACCTTAACCTACTCTTAAACGATCAGGGGCCCTACTTCAAGGCTCCTAGGGTCTGCGGGAGGGCCCTAAAGTCGCCCCCCTGTTAGTCCTATTCGTTCGGGCCCTGTCCGTCCGTAAAACTCTGAAAATTAGTAAATTTTAGTATGTGCTGTCCTCGTTCGTCCGTTTTTTCTGTGTCCTTATATATGGTTATATACATATATATCCTTATATCTACACACAAACACATGCACAAACACAAACATAACACTTAAGACAGTTGGGGGCCTAGAGGGACAGAAAGTCGGTCCAGGTCAATCATATACGCAGAGCACACCAAAAATAACAACAACATGAACGACGACAGTACCACAAAGATAACCTGGGTTAAAGGGAGGTTAGAGAGAGAAAACGAGGACAAAATCGAAAGGACAGCGAGGACACGAGGCGGGTGTGGGAAGGGTAGCGGGACAAGGGTAATCCGGGAAGATTTTCGAGGGGCTGGGGTCAAATTCGGTCCCAGGACGGAAAACGGGGTCGATTGATACCAAACACGAGGGGGTTAGACGTAAAAGCGGGTTGGGACCCACTTATGGGTTCCTCTATGTATTAGTATGGGGAGCTTTCGCGGGCTCCCCTGCGCTAACGGATGGGCGGAGCGACGCCCGCCGGGTATCGTTGGACTCACCGTCCAACGGCGATTCGAACGAGGGGTGATACCGCCACTGGGGCGGTAGGAGTAAAAACGGTACTAAAATTGGTGCGGTTAGAGAGAGTCGTGGCTACAATGGGGGGCACGTTTATTAGTCGTTCAGGTTAACGGGGCGGCGGATCGAGACCCGCCGGGTATTTTTGGAAATGTCTCACCAAGACGAATCTAATGAGGGGCGATTTGCCCATTTTAGAGTAGAGTGAAAAATCTCGAATTGTCGGCGCCCATCAGCAGTTGGCAGCGGCTTTCTAAGCAACTTCGCGTGGCTGCAGCGGGTCAGCGGAGCTTCCGGCGGAGGTTCAAAGCCTATGGTTGGATTCAACTAGTCGCGGTGAACGAAACGAGGGGTCGCATGCGCTGGTTCTGACGTGGGATACGGCGACGGAGATGACGGAAAGTGGGGTTTTGTATTGGCGGCATACTGCAATATGCTACAGAAACAAGGCGAGTTTGCCTAAAAATCGTCCACAAGACACACACATAAATAGATACATGTACATATTTTATATATGATATGTCCTAACTACATGGAAAATGATAGTCCGGGTTTCACGGTGACAATCCCACCTAGCGTAAGTAGCGATTGTCCCTACGTATTTCAGGCGAAGTTCTGGCGTTGTCCGGAGCGGTTTTGGAAGTCCCCTCACACTTCCCCAACGTGTTCTACCCGTCTATTGTGGTTAGGTTCAGAATCACGGCACCATGGACGGTGGCGGGCCTTCGAATTAACCCGGCACCCGTCGTTACGTATGCTTGCAACAACCATCAACACGTGGTTTCCACTGGTTCTGTCTCGTTGTTTTCCGTAACCATTGCTCATTATATCGCTAGAACCAAGTAAAGTTAATATTTTTAATTTCGGTCTTAATAAATGTGCTTTCTCGAATGTGCAGCCAGGGGCCTCCTATTCCCGGACGGTCGTAACCGTCAAAGTTTTAACGCGCGGCGACAGCTAGTGGTGATTTTTCAGCGTGCTGCCTACTTTCTTTCGGTATGAAGCGTGGTGTCCACTATCCTAAATCGGCTTGATCAACCTAATTCTGTTATCCCATTCAGCGTACCTCACACGACACTCGTCCCGATGGTTAAACGCGGCAATTAATACAAACAGTATATATCATTTACATACAAAGCGATGTACGATACTTTATACAAGGTGACAAACGATATTTTTATACAAAACGACGCATTTTATACAAAACGACACACGATATTTGTACAAAAGATGCAAACACCATTTTTATACCAAACGACAAACGATATTTTTATACAAAATGATGCATTTTATACAAAACGACAAACGATATTTTTATACAAAACGACGCATTTTATACAAAACGACAAACGATATTTTATACAAAACGACGCATTTTTATACAAAACGACAAACGATATTTTTATACAAAACGACGCATTTTATACAAAACGACAAACGATATTTTTATACAAAACGACGCATTTTATACAAAACGACAAACGATATTTTATACAAAACGACGCATTTTATACAAAACGACAAACGATATTTTTATACAAAACGACGCATTTTTATACAAAACTGCAAATGATATTTTATACAAACGGCAAAGGATGGTTTTATACCAACGCTAAACGATCTTTTTATGCAAACGCTCATGTTCCAGCGCTTCTCCCTACCAATTAGAGTACGAAGTTCCTAAAATACTCGTGACAGGGCCGAAGCGGCCCTGTTACACATATACTTACAAAAACGTCAGGAAAACTGAAAGGAACACGACGAGAGAGCAATAATACCTCCCCCACAACGCAGCAGGCGCGAAAAGACCCGACAGCGCAGCAGACACCAGCTCGAAGAAAGAAAGACAAGAAGAAAGACGAAGGCAACAGACAAAGAGAGGGGCGATCGGAGGCGATCCACAGAAAAGGCGAAAGAAACACGAACCAAGCAACCACGAGAGAACCAGCCGCGGCAAACACGAGCACACGCGCCCGGAAACCACATGCACAAGCACCGACACCCAGAACACAAACAACTCGACACAGAGCCACACAGACTATCCAAAACAACACAACTCCCCAGGACAAAGAACACACAAACCAAATCACCATAACGACACAAAAAAAGAACAACCCCGAACACTCCCAGAACACAAAACAACCACAAACACACCTACAAAAAAAAACAACCAAAAAACAACAAAAAAACACAAACAAAAAGCCAAAAAAAACAAACAAAAAAGAAAAAAAAACCAAACAAAAAAAAAAAAAAAAAAAAAAAAAAAAACACAAAAAATATCACACCTTTCACAATAAACAGTTGTATCTTTGATTTCCTTATCGTAAGTGTAACATCTTTATCTGAACGCTTTGGCTGCACTGGAGATTTCAGTGTCCTTTATAGTTCTATTGATGCCTACATTGGAATATAAATTTTAGGCAGTCGGATATCTGTTCAGTCCATATTTTAAGTTATACGGCTTTCGTGTTGATAAGAGAGTCACAAGCGCGTTAGTTGCAATGTCTGAAAATCGCTAAACGTTTTGCGACGTAATCTATGGTAGCTAAGTGACAAAATTGTTTGTGGTTCAACAACTAAAGGTTTAGATTTCTTTGCTTGAAAATGCTTGTGTGAAGATATAGAGTCATTTGCAACCTAGCGCGTAGAGCAATGCTGCATAATCTCAAATTTCGATCATCAAGTATTATTGCATTATTGCATTATTGCATCCAAATTCAAGGTCATTGCTTTTATACCTCAATAGACAGAACAATTTAGCTGTGTGGTAAGCCGATGTATCCGTAATGATTTCCTACGTTTTAAGCAATTCATTTGTGCTTAATAATATAAATATCCCGAGCAGATTTACAGGTTTTCTATTTGATTTTTCACTACTAAAACATAAATGGGATTTTTAGCAATTGGTTGGCTGGCGAACTTTCCGATCTTGGCTATGATACAGTTTTGTCCGAATACAAACGTTAATCAAAGCTACGGTAAAGGCGTGCGTTTGTGTACAATCTATACTAAATTTAACTCTTAGTATTATCTGGTAGATACAGATTAAAAAAATATAGCTGGAAACCATTTAAGTGATGTATTTATTGTGATACCTTTCATAAAACCGCGGATTCGTGTTGGGCCACGACGACGGTCGACCGGCTTCCAAAGCTTTGGGCCGGCCGATTGCTGTGCGACTCGAATAGCCAGCCGACAGCAAAAAAGGCCGACAGACAGCTCAACGGCCGGCCGACTTCTCCATAGTTCCGAGTGTTCAACGGCGACCGACAGCTCAACTGTTGGAAGACGGCCACTGGATGACTGTCTGCCAGGCAGCTTCTCTTTGATAACCGTATTAAATGGTTCTTCATAGTTTGTTTGAAAATTTGCTTGATGTGCATAAGGAAGTTTGGCACGGCGTAAAATAGATTGTGAACAGCTAAATTACCGAATCTTACGCCTAGGCATGCTGTAGCAAACTTTACTATATTTAGTACTGGGCGTCGGCCGGCCTTGAGGTCTATCATTGAACATTTATGCGTATTAGTCTAATAATAAGCATAAATATATATATTGCTGTCATCCCGTAGTCCATCGTTAGCCGCCGCCGAAGATCTTCGCGGTCCTGGGCAAATGGCGGGCTGATGGCCAACGGCTAGCCGTTAACAGTCCTCTGGCGTTAACTGTTGCGAGAGCCATTGGTCAGCACGGGCGTGATGTATACGTTTATTGCTGTAAAGCAAGTGAATTAAAGGCAACTATTAGAACTTTTTTTATGTAAATATATAATTGCCAATGAAAAAACATGCAATAACTTGTACCATCAAGAGCAATATTTCCGTATTGTCATATTTAAGCATATGTACAACTATATATATTATATATATTAAAATATACATATACTTAAATATAACAATATGGTACTAGACAGTAGAAAATTATTGCATTTTCGTTATTTGCGATTATATATTTACATCATAAAGTTGCAGTAGTTTGGTTTAATTTACAGCAGTAAACATACAGACCACGGCCGCCCGAGCGACGTCACATAACTGCTGACCAATAGCCTTCGCGATCGTTAAAGCCAGTTCAGTGTTAACGGCTAGCCGTTGGCAGTCGGCCGGCAGTTAGCGAACGGTCGCGATCATCTTCGGCTTCAGATTTTATGGCGGACACCGTACACTACCACGGGTTGATATTGCTTTTACGTCTAACAGCAACTTTGAACTTGCGCAAAAATTAGTATACAAAATTTCTACCTGATGTACAAATTCTACGATATGTACAAATCGCATGAATAGTTAACATAAATGAGACAATCAGACACTTTGCAAAACGACTATACGCATGCTTTTTTTTGAAAATTGCATTGTTCACGAAGCGCGTGCAGCAGACATTCAAATAATGTATTTACATAATGAATTGAGATGCTTTATTAATAAAGGCCCAAGAAATCTTCAGGGGCAATATGTTGTATTTTTATAAAAAACGAAGAGTCGAGGGTCAGGCAGAGTGTGAGGCTCATGCAAACGAATTTGCATCAGGACCTACTATATCCAGGTCCATATATAACTTATGCCACTCAAAGTTACTTTTCACATAATGGTTATGGTTAAGCAACGATAATGTATTATTCAGAAACCTGAAAACTTTCTAAATAATGAAAAAACAACTTAGCGTGCTAAATCCGACTTACGAAGTTTCGTCGTTATCGTCACTAATTATACTGCTGTCTGTTATATTAGCCAATGTTACAATATGCCGCTGTGAATATATAACAACAGCTCGAAAACACACCGGAACGGTTCATTTTGAACATCCGCTGCTTCCCGCTAATGATACGTATAAGCACCAGTTTAAGCAGCTTATCGATGCGCCAAATATTTGCTCACAAGGCAGGAATCTTGGTCTTCGAGCTCTTGGAATTGTTCACACAGCGACCGCGAACCACAAGCGGCGAAACATATTCGAGAAACATGGGCCAGCTGGCGTCTCTACCGACATCTTGGGTTTAAGATTCTGTTCGCCTTAGGCATGCCGAGCAGCGAAGCTGAGCAGAACATGATAAAACTTGAAGTTAATATATACCATGATATTATTCAGGTAAATTATAAAAATTATATAAACGTATGATATTGAATGTTTAAACAAGTGAGCTAGTAGGTATACGACACACAAAAACGAGACCGTTCCACGATATAGTGCGATAAATTTGAAGCGCTTATCAGGCTACGAAGAAGAGACCTTACTTGGGTATCACTGTTACACATGTGTTACAGTGTACATGGCATAACGATGTGCTAACCGGTTTTATCGTGCGTCGCAGATTTGCTCGCGCTATGTTCTGCGCTTGAATTTGTGTGGTTCCTTAAGGAACAGAGCAACAGCTGCTAATAGTGTAGCAACTACTGGGCGAGCCTCGCAGCCGAATAATCCAGGTACAGTACACCGCTGCCCCAAAACTCTGTTTTCATACAAGAAAGAGTTAATTTCCAAGAAGTTTGTTTTCCACTAAGTTTTCTAATTTCTTTTTATTTATATTGAGTTGACTCTGCGTTCTTATGTAATAGCAGCAAATTGTCAACGAGTAGAAAATACCGAATTGGAGAAAAACGGGAGTGTTAGTATTTATAATTTTAAAACTATTGTAATATAAAGCTGCATTGGAAGCCTGTCATACGCAATCTTGGGTGAGAAGGGGAATGTATATTGATCGGCCGACCTTGGGTCAGCCGTGGCCTTATGAATACAATAAATTTTGAACCAGCGCAGTGCCGGGTCGAAACAGTCGGCAGTGGCCATAGGGACACAATAAATTTTGAACCAAGTGCCCGGAGGACATTAAATCAGCCAAAGCATGCTCTCTTCGTTCTGCCCAGGTATCTCCCCGTTGGGACATTTTGAGCACATAATATTATTAAGATATCATAGATAGATTATCACAATATACTATCACAGTAGGTCATGGGGAAAACTGTGCAATTTTGGTACCTTTTGTGTACAACTATCGTCTTTATAAAAGTAAATATATGACAGACAGTGTATCACAGCTTAAAATATTACAGCGTTAATATTTTTATATAAAAGTCAAAGCAATGCCAATCCGTCTAGGTTAATGAGTTCGTGAAATCTAAAACCGAAAATTGGCAAAATCAAATTCAAGTGCCAGAAATTATACCTTGTGTTCGATCAGAATTTCGGCGATTTCAGTTTGCAGAAATTCTGTTACCCAATGCATTATCATTTAAATTTGAATTATTCAGTGTTCGCGAACAAATTTTCAAATCGACAAAATTTTCGTTCTTAAAAATTGAAAATTTGGGTAATGTTACTTCAACTTTCGCGAACATAAATTGGTTAGATTTCAATCCCGAGCGCTGTGTAAGCTAGCAGATTTACGCCGAATTTCAATTCACAAAAAAGCTCTAAGTAACAAATTTTATGCAAAAATACAAAATAGGATGGGGATAGGCGGGAAAATGGATAGGCGAGGTCACCTTAAGTTTACTCGCGCATAATGATTAGACTAAGTTCTTATCTCTATGTGTCGGACAATTTTGTGCGTCATTGTCGTGCTATTAAATTGATAGAACATCGGCCAACCCCGTGATTGCTCATCGACAGGTGCCCATGGGCCCTGATATCCCATAATGACAGAACCAAGGAATTGTGTGAATTCGTTAGAATGCTAAAGGAGGTTAGATATGGGAGGGTCCGGAAACGATAAGCGCATCTTAAGGAATATGAGAACATAATGATAAAGACATAACCC
Organism: Trileptium ribeirensis; assembly: GCA_030248225.1. Classification (NCBI taxonomy): domain Eukaryota; kingdom Metazoa; phylum Nematoda; class Enoplea; order Enoplida; family Thoracostomopsidae; genus Trileptium; species Trileptium ribeirensis. Next base: position 7,920 of record JASANE010012978.1, read on the forward strand.
ACTGATTTCCGCTAGTTCGATTGGGGTGCTCCGAGCAGGTATAGAAGGGATGTCATCCAACTACGATATTTGTAAATTTTATTGCTGTCACATTGAAGTTACATTAATACGTCGATGTTGGCACGTGTAAAGTTTACGGATTTATGTTTGCTTTTTTGGTTAAAATGGTGGCTGCCATTATGGAAGTATCATATAATATATGCATTTGGCCATTGCAAGCCACGTAAAACACTGACATTCGGCGCAAAGCGGAACATAATATACTGTATGAATTAATGGTGTTCCTTAGCAGCTTCGTCTAAAAGCGCATCCTCAGATAAGATAAAACCACCTTTATGTATATGAATGATTGGCTCACGGAAATTGCCACCACTGTCTGTTTTTAAAGATCAAACATAATGTTGTTTTGCGTTGGCCAACTAATACCATCTTTGTGTAAATGTTTGCATTTTCGGGAATAGTTCAAAACTATATAAGACTGAGAATGATTTTCTCAGACATCAGGTATGTGTCACGTTGAAGGTCACGTGAATGAGCAAAAAATTAGACCAAAGATTGAACTATGTGCAGGTCGCAGGAATCGGGTTCGTGTTAACAATCGGGCATTTAAGGGATCACTACTTTTTCTTTCAAGTTGGGATTCTCCGTAATATTCATGGGTTCTGATAGCATTGTGTAAAATTACAAATTGTAAATCGTTAAATTATTCTGTCTGCTGTTAACTTGAATGTCGAGGCATTGTCCTGCACATAGAATTTTAACCTATCGAACAGGAGATCTGGAGCCAAGCGTAAATGTGTACTGTCCAATGGTTTTATATCGCTGCTACGTGAAACCAGTAATTAAAGTTAAATAACCAGTGGTAAGATCGAAGGGTCAGACATTTGTTTATGTTTGACGGACACTTAATGAATCAAACAAGGTTGACCTTAATATAACGCTAATTTAGCCGGTGCGTATTAATTGAAGTGCAACGATGGTTTAGCGTAACAAGTGAAAGAAATTACTTACAGAGACAGGGACAAGCGTGATACCTTAGCAATGAGCCGAGCACTCTGCGAGTGGTAAATTGTGAGCTATGGAGTCGGCAAGTTTTATAGTATACTTTAGTAGAAACTATTACACTCAGACACGGCCTGGTCCTTTCCTCGCTTGACGTTGTCTCTGCAAAAGTTACCTACGATGATCATGCCACGTCTATAAAACGGTGTCGGTTATGATACAACGTAATATAACAATATTTAGCTCGTCACCGGATATGGAGAGCTCAGTGATGCTAATGACGCTCTGCTATCAATTGAACTCACCTATGATAGGTGATAGCAGGTTGATAGGTCTGTGAACAAAGCCAAACTTACTGTAAAATACCAAGGATGCTTAGCTTTTTTGTGCCGGACTGAAATTTAGATATGAAATTATGTTGAAAAATCTGCTCTAAAAATACTTGAGCAGATACCTGCTTTAACCTCTGAAATCACTCATACTTTGAGCTGAATCTGACACTTTAATTTTTACTGCCTCACAAGGAGATTTAACAGCAATGATGCCTGTAATCTATTGTAGAACTTACAGAAAACCTAGGGAATTTAAACTTTAGAATTGATCGATGAACTGACAATTTGATGTGTTTGGTATAAATGTACTCTAGTATTTTATTACAACTATTGGTCGTTGATCGGCCATTCTGTGCTCTTGCTATGTTGTATTTAATCTGAAATAAAATGATTCCAGAGCCGAATTATTTATAGACGTGATCGTGAAGCGCTAGATTCTAAAGAAATAATATAAAGCCCAAAATCGCACGTTTATAGTAAGACATAAATAAATGAACTTGAAGTGTCAGACCACCACAACGTAGAATCAACAGAGCTTAATGTAAGTGGAAACAACAGTGTGATTTATGCGTGAACCAAAGAAATAGGTCTGAATTCGATTTTTGTAGACGTGCATTACAGAACTTCGTTAAAACAATACCTGTGAATGTTACCATTGTACTATGTAGGAACATCCAAATCGGGGAACCACGGGGAATTTCGGGACGCGGCGTCCAATGCCAGCCCTGATGTTTCTGCCAGCGGGATGGGTGTTTGATGTGCCTTCGGCGTTGCTCTGATAGTTTCAAATTCGTGAAAATAACCTCCAGTAACAATGATAATGAATACTGTGTTTTAATCATCAGTTATTTCCACATAGCGTGCTGGATCATTTTGGTTTTAAAGGACGCATAAATTCGCTCTAAATGGGTAAGGAGCGAAAGATTTTAAAGTAGTTTTAGACCACAAAAAGAAATGAATTTTGGGGTGAAAAATCTATTTTAAGAATACAATGCCAGATATTGTTGTGTAGGTAGCTACGTCTTTAGTATAATAATTTTTAGGCATTCCTGGATATTCAGTAGAAAATTTTCTTTGTATATATTAGGCATTATATTCCTTAACATTCAGTAATATATTAATTAATATTCTGTGTTAAATGTTGAATGTAGAAAAAAGGAATTTTTCCTCAATATTGATTAGAATTTTCTTTAATATTTCGGAAATCTTGTACTGAGTATCGAGGAGTTTCTTATCCCTAATATTAATGAATATTTTCCAATACATTATTTAAGGAAAGTTAGTACATCTAAAAATATTTTGGAATGTAAACCTTAGTATGCGGTACTAAGATTAACAGAGTACGCTTGGACCTATCGAGGATCTCATTCATGGCGGGGACCACAATATAAGGCGTAGCACCAGGAATCGCGGAGGTACATAACCAATGGCGTTGGTTAGTGATAGCGACCCATGGGTTTCGGTTTCTTGTGATTTGGTCGCGGTGCCCGCTTGTTTCCCTTGAGCGACGGCTGAAGGGCTGGGAACGAGAGCATCGATTCGGCTGCAGATTTGACGACTGTGAAGCATCAAACTAGGCGAATAAGAGTTGTTGAACGGTCCGTCGATACTGCATGAGGAACCCCAGTAAAGCGCGTCTGTGGGAAAGAACGCATTTTTCAATGCAGCTTTAGCTTTAAACGTTTGCACCATCCTCTCAGCAGCCCAGTTGGTTGCCGGATGATATAGAGCTCCAATTAAGTGAACAATCCCTTGTTGTCAGCACCATTTTTAAAATTCATGTGACTAGAAACGTCGTTGAATTGTCGTTAACGATGGTGTGTGGTAATCCAAAATGAGCGATGTCCTCATCGAGCAGATCGACAGTGGATTGAGTGCTGACCGACGAAGTGGCGTGTGTGCAAGGATATTTTGAATACGCGACCACGACTACTAACCAGTTCATACCGAGAAAGTTGATCGCATGATCAATGTGAATGCGGTTCCATGGCTTGTGCGGCATCATCCACGGATGATTGGCCGCTTTTGGCGGCCGGCTTTGGTGCTCTGCACAAATATGACAGCCGCGAGCTAAATCTTCGACATCGCTACTGATGTTGGGCCAGTAGATTGCAGTTCGGGCCAGCTGCTTTCATTAGTTCCGTCCCGAAATGTGCAAGATGGAGCAGTTGGAGCACTTGTCGTCGTAAGCCCGCCGGGATAACAAATCGGGCGTCAAATAGCAGACATCCATGTTTGGTGGTAAGATAATAGCCAATCTTGCGGAATTCTTCAAGCTGAATTACGTGATGATCTCGGTCGGCAACGGGCTTTTCGTTGGCCATCCTTGTTGTGTGAAACGCATGACAAAAGCCGTCACCGGACCTTTTGCTGTCTCCTAGCAATGATCCCGGGAGTTAGGGGATCGAGCTGTTGACCAATTTCTCGTATGATGCAAATTGTGTCGTTGTCTGCGCAATCTTCTTCCCGGTCGAAGTGTATATCTCCCTCCGCTGGAAGTCGGCCCAAAGCGTCGGCATTACCATGATCGGAAGTCTTCCTATACTCAATCGTATAATCGTACTACGACAGTATGAGCGCCCAGCAAGAAAGACAATTAGCCACGAACGCTGGAGTAGGCCTGGTCGGTCCAAACATAGCTACTAGCGGCTTATGATCAGTAACCAGCACGAGAGACCGGCCATATAGGAATTGGTGAAATTTCTATAGACCAAAAACAATTCGCAAAGCTTTCTTCTGGACTTGGCTATACTTCTGTTGAGCTTCGGACAGCGTCTTGAAAGCATTTCGAATCGGTCGTTTCGAACCATCCGGGTACCGATGGAAGAGAACTGCACCGAGCCCTACGCTGGAAGCATCACAGGCGAGACCAATAGGCAATGACGGATCAAAATGAGGTAATACGACGTCCGTCGACAATATTGTTTTAAGTTGTTCGAATCGTTCTTGCTCTTTTGGTCCCCAGCACCATGTTACGCCCTTCCTTGTCAAACGATTGAGCGGTTCCGCGACCGTAGCTACATCCGGCGAAAACTTTCCGTAGAATTGAACGGATCCCAGGAACGCTTTCAGGCTAGAAACGTCTGTGGGCGATGGCATGGCTAGCACTGCGTCGACATTGGTTCCTTTCGAAACTCCTAACTTCGACAGGGTATGACCAAGGTACTCGACCACAGGCTGGGTGAATTGACATTTTTCTTTTCGACAGCGAAGCCATTTATCGTTAAGGCGTTGAAGCAGGGCCCGAAGATTTTGTAGGTGCTGCTTACCATTGTAGCCGCTGACGAGGATGTCGTCAAGGTACATCGCTACACCGCGCAGGTCACACGTCAACTGCTCCAAGATTTGTTGAGAGAACCCGTAGCCGACTTTATTCCAAATGGCAGACGCATCTGAAGCAGCACACTCCGGTGTGTGCTGAGAGCTAGCATGATATGGTTATACACGTCGGCCAGATCGATTTTGCTGAAACCGTGCCCTCCACCCAACTTCCTCATCAGGTCCTCGGGCAATGGAATGGGTTGACGGTGTAGCTCCAGCTGCGTGTTGACCGTCATAGAGTAATCACCACATACTCGCAGTTTCGCCTTGGTTTGGCCCGTCAATGTTGCTTTTCGGATCGGAACAACTGGGGTTCCATATTAGTTGAACTGGACGGGCTTCCAAACACCCTTGGCAATACCTTCGTCATATGTTTGAGAGATGTGCTCCAGAACTGCCAACGGGAAGACTCTGAGCTTGGAAAAAATGGGACCGCATCGACCTTAAACTTGACTTCCAACTCGAAATGGTTGATGTAGCCCAACTCCGCTTTGAACAGATCCGGGAATTCGCAGCAGAGTTGCTGGCAAGCTTGCTGTAGCGACGTATCTGTCGTTGCCAGTGCCAAAATGTGAACTCCGCGTTGAACCTCCGCGATCTTTGTTCCGACCATTGCGTTCAAGTCGATTCTGAATTGGACAATGCCTTGTCGGCCGAGCAAATTTAGCTGCTGAATTTCCGGGACCGTGAAGCTGATCGTCCGCCCACCGCCTTGATTTGGGAATCGAGCCGTCGTTGAGAACGATCCACGGATAGGCAACGGTGTTTTTGTCGTACTTTCGTATGATCCTGGAGCGTCCCGTAACGGTGGTTCAGCGAGCGAGCGCCAGACTTCTTGCTCGCAGAAATTATCGCCAGCACCAGTGTCGACTTCAAGGTTGATTTGTCGGCCTTTGATGTTCAGCGTCTGACGAAACTGTGGCACCGCATTGATTCGCTTCACCGTCTTGATACCTCTGTGCTGGATTAGCTTGACAGGTCGGAGTTGTTGGCTTGAGCCTTCTGTAGAGACACCTTCTCTAGGTGTCCAGGCTTGTGACAGTGATTGCAGACGGTGTTGCGATGTCGGCAGCACTTTCCGATGTGATTCGTTTGGCCGTAACGTCCACAGGTTCCTTTTGGGAAGGCAAATCGACGACCATATTTCTTGATGGGACGACTTTGCGAAAAGCCGGAAGTCCTGCGATCTGCTTTCCGGGCTCGTATTTTGTTGACGGGTCCTGAACGCGATCCATACACCGTTTCTTTTGCTACTTTCACTGCCTCTTCTGTCTCGATTAGTAATGATACGGCTTTGTTGAAGGTCAACTCCTCATCTTTGAGCTTGAAGAGCGCCTTCAAAACGGTTTCATTTCCCACTGAACACATGAAACGCGTGCGCAGCGCTTCATCCAACGGGTCTTTAATCGACGTAAAATCGCAGGTGACACCATCCTGGCGGATCCTAGTTGCCAATTCCGATACGTACTGGCCGGGCTTCCGCGACATTTCGGACCAGAACTTGAAGCATTCTCGTAGCACATACTGTGTTGGATCAAATTGCGATTTCATGCGGCCTGCGAGCTCTTCGAGTAAAAGATCGTTGACGTGCATTGGGGGATTTTGTTGAGATGCTAGGTTACCCAGGAGCTTGTACATCACAGGTGCTTGATTCTTCAGGAAGACTATAGCTGCCTTGTCATCAGGAATTGGATGAGCACTAATGTAAGTCTGGAAGCGAGCCCAATAATCGGTCCAAAGATGCGCGGTTGTGTCAAACGGGGTAAACGCCGGTATTGAATGTTGCGGCACCTTGGTTGACGTCGATTGTTCGGTCTTTATCAAAGCGGATATGAGCTGCATGTTCTGTTCATAAAGTGCTGCCATTTGTTGTTGGTGCTGCTGTTGAAGCAATTTGATTAATTCCGCAGTCTCCGATATGATGATGACACCACTGAACCACTTCGTCCTCGATTATTATGCTTTGTACTGGAACTGGTGGCTTGCCTTGAAACCTCCGTTTGAATCGAACTGCACCGAAATGAGCTTAATTGATCCACCGCTTGGTTGGCTGCATCGGAGATAACGTTTGACACGACACGATTCCCAACGATTGGTGTCAATCCACGGTACTGCCGGATCGACTAATTGATCAGCACGACAGGATCGATTGCCAATTAGAACGAACCGCTGGTCTGTCGAACGAAAAACCACGACCCGTTTGTCACCGGAATGTCGAACATAAACGCCTTGGAGACCCCCGCAGATGGAAAAAATAGATATGGATTAAAACAAGCAAGATCGAGAGCAATTGAACATAATTGGCGATTGAAACAAACAAGTTAAACCACAGCGATCTCATCCTCGTCAGCAATCTTAGACTAAACACAGGTTTACATGAATACCAAAACACACACAATACATGAAATTACACGGCTTATATACTGTTTGTAACACGCGTTACATCAGATTTGATGATGTGGCATTATTGCATCTGGTTGATGCAACTGTCATATTTGATTTCATCATCAGTCTGTATTAGATTTCATGACGATCGGTGATATGAGTATACGACAACTATTTAGAATGTGAAATTTAAATCATGGATATACGGTTGTAGAATTAGTAGTTTTCGGTGGGTCATTAGTTGTACATGATATGTAGTCACGAACAGCAATCTGATTTTAATACAGTACATGTTTAGATGTACCAGCAAAGTCAGCTACAAAAAATAGGTTAGCTTGTCGATGTTCTCAAGCACTACACCATTTAAAGCGCCAGTGGTGTATAAAACTGGATATACGGTTGGATCATAGGTTTCGAAGGGTAGTCTGCTCAAGGGATGGCAGATGGTCAGCGGGGGATGTCTTGTGGGGTATTCCAGGAGGAATTTCTGAAATTAATATGATATATTCTTGCTGCTGAAAATCTCTAGAGCCTCCTCTTGCAAAATCAACTGTAAAACATCAGTGCAATAAACAAGCGATGAAAAGCGTAGCGCCGTCGTCAGATTCCGACTGGCAGCTTGCAGCTTGACAAAAAGAAGATATCTTACGGAAAATCGATAGACTATGCGGCGCGCCATTTACGTTTAAGCTACTTCTAGGTATGCCCGCTACGTTGGCAAAAATCAAGCAAGTGAAACAGCTTTCGATTTAGGTGTCAGACCCGATCGCTTTTGACACACGGGCGTAGCTACAAGTTTCTGATTTTAAGGACACCGAATATTCTAGGGGGACAGCTTAAACAAACCTTTCATACATAAAGGTACATTTCACTTTTGTGTTATATTTTAAGGGTACAGATGCTGCACTGGGAAAGGGGCACGACGGCCATCCTTTCCTCCTCAACTGCGCCCCTGCTTTCACATTTCCCGATGTAGAATGAGTATTTAAATATGTTAGCTCAACGAGAGTTCGCTATAATATGACTCATACATGTTTACCACCGAGGTGTCAGGGGGCGTAGCCGAGGTCGGCGGTGGGGGCATTTCCAGGAGGCAGATGCATACGTGCGGCCCTTAAAAAGTTGATGGCCACCCCTCCCGGTTGCCCAATTTTACCCCAATTGTCAATTTTTGCTGATTTGTCTTAAATTTTGGTGCGATGGGGTGGTGGGGGGAAGGGGGTGCGGACGCTCAGGAGTAGGGGGATACCCTCATGGGGCCTCGAAAGGCTGGGTCAGAGGCCTCGGGGAGGCGGTAGGGTATCTCCTGTGAACCCCTACTTCGGCATGTATAATTCGGTGGATTCCGAAATATTTTAGCCCAAATAATTTGGCGCCAAAACTGTAGTTTCATATCGGGCTTATGTTGACTTACGGAATGGTACTTTCTTTCACTCGCAAACGCTTACATTTACTATTATAATACCGCTGGTACATCAAACATAATGCGAGACTCTGCTTTGTATGCGCCCAGCAATAATCCTCTTTTGTCATTCTCAAAAAATCAGTAATCGAGCATTTTTTGGCGATCCTATATCAATCTTCAAACGGTTTAAAAACATTTGTGTCACGAGTTTAAAAGCGTATAAATATTGTTACCGAACATTTTAATGAAATTGTTATGTTGATGTACAACATACATTTAGAGAGTTTTAATTTGAGGCTTGTCAATCGGGAACAGTATAGCATTCAACCTCAAATTTTGTTAGCGAACAAACATGCAGACTAGGTAGCGCAGCGCGTAACGATTGTTGTTCGCGAACATGAATAAGTTATGTTAAAGTGCGATATTTAATTCAATTTAATTAGAATAATGCTACACGGCACTGTTCGCGAACAGCCGACCCTGTTTTGTTGTTCGCGAACATGGCTACATTATGCAAGATTAAATTTGATTTAATCAGAATAATATTAAACGTAACTGTTCGCAAACTGAAGAGCGTGTTTTGTGGTTCGCGAACACTACGTTGTGCGTTACTTACCAGGATGTAATTACTTATCATATTCCTTGTAACATACTTATCAACGTAGTTTGCTTTAATGTTCGCGGACACACTATATGATAGTTATGATCTTAAGTTTAGGCATTTTATATCCAATTCTGTTTTTGCAAAAAAATTGTTTTGTAAATAATTGTATTTGCTTTCGCGATGACAAATGTAATTGTTCGCGAACTAATTTGCGCAAGGGTATAGCAGAGGTTCGCGAACATATCCGCTAACATCTTTACGAGCAAGCAAATGTGTTTTGTAACGTGAAATTGACTAGGTCGATGTATTTCAAGAACGTTGACTAGTGCAAAAATATATTTTCGAAGAGTTATTGAACCATTCGGCTACGTATTTATACAGATGAGTATTTAGTTCGAGTACAAAATGGAATTTTGCAACACGGACTCGAAATCTGACTGAATATCGTGCGCGAAACCGCAGTTTGTTTCATAACAACGGATTGCGGTCTCCGATCGCTTTTTGCAAAACAGGATTGCGGCTGGGCGTAGTTTAAGTTTACTGGCGCATTAGGAACTCGAATTTTTACCGCTCAATGTTTCCAATTTACGATAAATGTTTATTAATTACCTATTTTTTGCCAATTTCACCCCAACTATATCGAATGTTCACCCGATTTCTGAAAAAATGATAGGCGGCATTCGGCACGTGGTAGATGGAAGGTGCCGGTATAGTGCGGCTGCAGCGAAGGGGCGGAACGGGGGTTCGGCGTGTTAAGGGGAAGCTTTGGCTTGGGGTCGGAACCAATCTTTGGGCTTGAGTGTACAGTACATGCCTAAACTATATAATAAAACAGATGGTGTATGAGGCATCATCAACTTAGCCATACTGCGAAGATTTGCCTATTGTTTTTACAGACGATGTCAAGGATACCAAACACATTACATATAGTGCGTAACAACAGCATGATGTAGGAGCCAACATCATATAATTTAAAAAAATCTATGGTGTAAGCCTACATTATGCCAATACCGACAGTACACTACCTATGCATGAGTAAACTTAAGCTGCGCCCCTTACCATCCTCTTTTGACAAAAGCGATTGCCATTCAGTTGTACACTGAACACAAATTTCATTTTTGCGTTAAAGAACAGAAATTAGCCCGTTTCATATTCCATACATTATAATTTGAAAATGTTCGCGAACACACTGGTGTTAAAGTACAGGGACCGAATTGCATTCGCTAATGGCGTTATAGAACAGAAAAATGTCGAAATTGGATACGGCTGTTGAAATTCGAGTTTTGTTCGCTAACAACGTTTTGTATATGGTGTCAAAAGAGGATGGTTAGGGGCGCATCTTAAGTTTACTCTTGCACTATGCATACTATCTTAAAATACCACCGTAAGCACTATTGTGTCACTCGGACTCAAGAACGGAACGGCATATCCCATTAAGAGTTGAAACATTGAAAGTAAAATAAAGCTATACATAAGTAGTGAAATTACTAAATCTGTGTTTAAAGTTTTACATCAATTACGTCATTGTGCGCACTGCTTGGTTTTTAGGCACCCTTTTTATTCAGACATCCCGGAAAAGTTATGAAAACATTGTTTGTGGCAACGTTGCAATCCGTTTCATCGTTGTGCTGTGAATTTTTCATCAGAGCAGTTTTCAAGTTTTCAAGAAAATTAATATCGATGTTTGGGTTACAATTTCTTCATGGAAATAAGGAGAAAGTTAATTAAACGCTCTTTATACAGTGACCTGAACCGCGGGGGAAATGGGTCAAACAAATTTAATACTAATGTACGGACCCTCGAGAAACCCATGGGATTTCGATTTAGCAGTAAAGAACTTGCAGTTATCGAGATTTGGTGGGCAAGAACATCTCAGGGAGTGGGCTAGAATTGGTTATCAAAAATCATGGAGGTCAAGACCATGAATGGGATCCAGGCCGGTGATCAAGAACTTGGGGGCTAATCGGGTTTGTGACCGGTAATGTGGTTAACAAATCTTGTGGCAGTATAGCTGAAAGCTACGTCGAGCTACTGCGGTCGATATTATGAAAAATCTGACAGTGTCACAATCTTCAGTATAGTCGAAATTAATCTACTCTTTGTGTACTTATATTTCAGGAAATTTTTATCGACTCCTATCATAATTTAACCTACAAAACAATATTTTGGTTCCGATGGATTACACAAAGTTGTCCGCAAATTGAATTTGTGATTAAAACTGATGACGATATATTTGTTGACACTCCACGGCTGATGTCACATCTATATAGTTTGGTTGAATTTAATAGTTCGTACGCCAAGAACACAATTTACTGCCAATTCCACACCGAGGCCCCGGTTATGCACGGCGGTGACAAATGGTATGTACTCTGTAAATATCGTTTGAGTCATTTTCCCAAATTTTAAGCGGCATGCTGCTTTGATGCAAGTAATCGGACCCTTTGTATTAATACTGAAAATGCAAATCTGCTTGCCATGTTTTGGAAAGTATACGTATTACTGATATAGGGGTAGAAACCCTGGGCCAGAGGCAGTACATTTCCACACTCTCTATATTCAGCCAGGGAATTGTATATAACATAAATCTTTCAATGCAGCACAATCCACGGTAAAATTTTTTCAATATCAATAATCCCAGATGTTCCCACGAAGTCGCTTCGATTTGGGGTCAAACCATTAGCTTTGACTTTTCCGATTTAAAACGAGCTGATTTATATCTGCTTGCTTAGAGAAATGTTTTAATTCGGCCGATCACGAATGACTTTGCCCCTTTTCAAACAATGTTTTGGCGCCAAAAACATCGTTTCAAATCGAACTTGTAGTGAGGAATTAAGTGAAAACCAACTAGCATCAGAATCTAAAGATCCTGTAAAATTTTCCGAAGCTTTACATAAACGCTTCGACATCTTATCAAGAAATACTTTGACAAATCTCAACCTGAAGTACTGAGAACGTAAATGAAAAAGATACAACTCCTCATAGAGAGTAAAATTTAATAAAAACCAAATGTCTAAACTGCCTAGCTAACTCCTAATAATTCACGATTAACTTGGATATCTGTTTTCATATTTCTCTTAAATGTGTAACCAAGTTTAACGAAAGAAATTATTGCTCAATAACATTTGAAGAGAAACGGCAAGTAAACTTACTAATCATTTTACAAAAACATTAAAAGCGAAACAAGGAACGTCTGTTTATAGGTCTGTACGCCGTAAGCGTGATTCTTAACATAAAAATGTTCTGCTGCCCTACAGTCCAGGAAGATTAAAATGATTAAGTGTTAAATTGAAGCTTCGGACTGCGATTGACCTGGTTCGAAGTAAAATGATGGGTATTTATGTTTAAGACAAAAATATTTACGGACAACGCTTGCAGTTGGAATATTGCAAAATCAGATTCTGACAGTTCGTTATTTCTACTACAATTCATCGTTACAACTGAATGAAGCAAAAAAAAATTAAGAAAAACGTATATTATTCTGACCAAATCAAATTTATTGACAACACGCAACGTCTACAGTATATGCCAGGTTTTCAAATAATGATATTAAACGATATTAAACATGCGCGTGCAGGCGAATATTGATTTTGAATCTTGCATACGACATGAGGAAGACATGCTTGAATTTTTAGGATTTGTCTAAAATGTTTATATTAAAATTACATTTGATATTATTTGATATATAATTTGATATTAAAACACAACTTAAAGTACGATTGCAGCTTACTTGCAGCGGGTAAACCCTGTTAATTCATGTTAAAGCGAGGTTCTCTAGGTACTTTGTTTATTCGCATGTGATGTATGATGGTTTGGTAAAAAATGAAGATTCCCGTATTCTTAAGTAAAATTTATAAAAATGATATGTGGCTATGGCTTGTGGCAGCTGACAACCTCAAGATTTATTTCTATATAACATTCGTAGTCTGAAATTATGATTTCAGGCCAAATTTGTTTGCTTACAAGGAGCGAAACTTATTCTAGGTTTGTAAAATAACTTTTTAAGGATTTGTGTTAGCCCATGTAGCGATCACTATATAGGTATACTAAACCGTCAAATTTGCCATTGAATTTTTCCAAGACGTAAAATTAAAATCGGTTGTGTTAATAATTAATTGTTGTATTAATCAGCTAAATCTAGATTTAAATCGATTTAGATTTAAATTTAGATTTAAATCTAAGAATTTAGAGTTAAATCTAGATTTAAATCGATTTAGATTCGATTTAGATCTAGTTAAATCTAAATTTACAATCAGTTGTATTAATCATTAAAATTAAAATCAATATAAATCTTTATTTTTACCGTATTCGCTGACAATACATCTCACTGAGCTTCCACATTATGTCCTGAATTATTTTGTATTTCAAACAATTTCATTTTTTAAAGGTGGCGGCGAGTTATTGAACCTGGAACGCTCGCAGGATAGTCGTGTTTACTGGCCATTGATCCATATGAGAGCTATAGTTCATGTTCTTAAGGCTTCCCGCAAAGTTAGCGAACAACAATACGCGTACATTCATGCAGTAGATAGCGAATATAGTTGTACGGCGCCGCGAAACGTTTAATGGGTAGTTGCCGAACAACTAGAGACTTTAGAGGGTTGACGCGTTTCTCTTTCTTCTTTAGAATTGACTAGTCAATGTTTAATAGCTTAACACATATCTCAAGATTAATTTATAATTGAAATCTTTAAAACTTTACCTTCTTAGCTCTCTAATTTGGGATTGTCTGAGACATATGTTTGGCGGTCACCTGCAGTTGAAGCAATAAAAGCTATATAGCTGAAATGTTATTTGCTGTTTTCTCGAGTATTTGTAAAGTATGCGCATGTTAAAGACATCTTTAGAACTGACTAGACAATGTTCGACAGTAACAGGTTTCGGCAGGTTAAGTTACTGATCATATATTCAGCACTGTATCTCTTTCACTTTCTATATTTTTAGGAGTGTCCACAAATTTTTGTTTGAGTTAAAACACATAGCAGACGCAATCTAGTAAGATTGGCTTATATACTTACAAAAGGAGATGCCCGGCGCCGCCTGGGCGTGGAAAAGCTTTGTGCCATAGTAGCCTGGCGAATTGACTAGCATCACCTATGTGATTTTTGTGCCTAGGTTATATTGAAGGTTCGAAATGTGCGAATTCTCTAAACTCAACGAATTTAATAGACAACTTTGATCACGGTTCATTCAGAAGAAGGGAATAACTTTGGCTATCATCTGTACTCAAGCCATAAGTCCTTCTCATCATTGTGAAACAATACAAGGCGATAGTATAGAGAACCTACATACAGACAAATCATATGCACTGTGGTTTTTTTTCAAAGCACGCAAAAAGCATACGCTTAATACACACATTATGATCTACGATGTGTTCTCGTGACAGGTGACAATTTTGCTGCACAGTACTGTAAAAAATGTTTGTTGTTTTTAGTAATGCCTTCTTTCTCGCACGACCCTTCGTAAATATAATGTTTGAATGTAGTTCGTACGGTATGATGTGAGATTCTGCCAGCCCAACGGGTGAGTTGAGATTTAAAGCAGTGCTCTCAGTTCAGCCAACTATGACATGGATTTGTCAAAGGCAGTTATGCATTTATGAACTGAAGTGTCAATGTCGAACCCACGTCCACGCGTTGAGGTCAAGGACCGGGCGCTATGCGCTTTCGATGCAACGTAAAATAAGCTTTAGGCATTAGGCAAAAAATTATTAAAAAAATAAAAAATAAGTTGACACTTAGGTATTCATTCCCATGACTTAGGCAGTCAACTCGTGTACAGCCATCCACCTATTCATGATAAGGTGTTAGCCCAAATCTCCACCCAAAAAGTACCCTGAGAACAGATGTTCGGTCGCCCCTTGGCAAATTCAGTAGGCAGCGTTGCTTTGAACGGTGTCCCAACCAAGAGGCAGAGCTCGCGTATTCAGGCCGAACAACACTTTTCGCTACGCATATCTTAAGTATCCGTCGCCCAGCGCGACATGCAGTTAGGAGCGTTTTCTGAAGCACTCTAGGGCCCCTGCTTAGTGCGCTGCATAGCTGACCTGTTCGCTAACATTGAGTCGAAGCAGGGATAACCGCCCCTAGTTCGCAACTTGGCGAATAACCGTACGCTCCTCCCTTGTTTTGTTTGGTTTACATCCCGTGCCACTATACGGTGTCGAACCGCATTGACCGTAGCGAGATATATTAGGCCTTCCCGATCTGTTTAATTAGTCCCGCCACCTATGAGCACTCGTCCCTCGATAACGGTTGAACTATGTAAATAAACTTTGTGTCTTAAACACTGTGTTCAGACTTATTTCGTTTCGAGACGCTAGGGATTTTGGTTTTAGCTTTCTACATGGTTTGTCCGCACGGACGAGCAGGCCCTGCTCGCCATGGCTTGCGCGCGAGAATGCCGCAAGCACTGGCGCGCATGGCCTCCTGATCTATCTATTTGCGCTTTACCGGATTTAGGAAATGAAACAGTTGGAAATGTTACCAGAAGTTGACCCGTTTGTGACAGTGACTCAAAATTTGTTAGGCGTCCTCTTTATTTTGATCGGCTAAAACTTTCACGGGTCAAAGGACCAGTACACTTGCCTAGAATCTACTGATAAGTGCAGGCCACGCCATTGATGATCCGACACTAAACACTCAGGGCTCGTCGGAACCCTGTGGGGGCCACATAGGTCAATGCTCTAACACGGAGCATACCGTGAATTTAACTAGGCAAATCGTCTTGAGCTTCAAATTTCTAGGGACCTTTTTATGTCTAATTTCAAAACTCACTACACTAAAACAGAATTTAACAACTTCCGATGAGTCTAAGATAGGGAATAGCGGCTAGGCTCCATGACCTGCGAGCAGGTGTCGGTGCTAGCCTCCCTGGGGGACCTCAGAAATCGTACCCGATACTAGACACGTGCGCAACCCTTCGGGCGGGGTCCGAACACACCCCGTGAAGCGCGCCTGCGGCCTGCTAAGCTCCGTAGCTTCTTGGGTCTGACCAAGAATAGGTTCAAAATATAGTATTCACGGTCCACCCTTGAGGTTACGATAGCCGGGGTCGTATGGGCATGGTGTTAGGAAGTTGCGCCATGCAGCTGCGTCACCGGTTATTACAAACACACTCATCTCTTTACTGCCCAACGTTTCATTCTTCCATAAATCATTCACATCTTACACATTATTTTCGAATTCCCTCACGAAACGCCAAGAAAACGAAGAAGTGGTGATTTTGGTGCATCCACGACGGCTTCTGCCGCCAAACGTCGATCCAGAGACAATGTAGTTAATTTTTTTATCTTCGTGATGTACCATAGAGTAGTGCAATGAAAAGAATGTGTGTTGTGCTATGTAAATAAGATGGGTAACACCCCCTTTCATCGTTTTTTATCCTTCGCTGCTCACATTTCTCCGTTTTTTGGTGTTATAGTGAAGTACCGACGTCGCCCAAGCCTGCTGCGACAAAGTTTCAAGCCGCCGGAGCTATTTTTGTGTGGCCAACACTTTATGATGAGTAGTGTAGTATAGATTTTTATTAGATAAAGGGGTTGTGTAAATGTTGTGTAGTCAAAATATATGGATGCGTATAATTACGATTGCATCAAAACTCATTTTTTTTAGTTTTTATAGTCACACACGTAATCGTTTGTCTCTTTCAGTTTTTTCCTGTATGCTACGTCCGTCGGCGCATTCCAACATACTTAAAAATTATCTTTTCAAAATGCCGGAC
>JASANE010012979.1:0-75643 GCA_030248225.1 Trileptium ribeirensis
AGGAAAATTTGACGCAGACGATTTTGGTTTCATGGAGCGCAAAGAACGCGCGGTTCTCTTGCTTGACTTTTACGGAGTGGAAAAGGGTCTAGAGTGAAGGAAGAACTATGGTTGGCAGCACAAATAAGTAGCATTAACACATTATTATTTTAATTAGTAATACTACTTTTCCCAAGTAAAAATCGTAAAAAGTGGCAAATAAGGAATTAGGAGCGATAGATTAGTATACGTACTAGGCATAATAATATTTTACAACTTCGGCCCCATTGAGTCGAGGGAGATATTCCAGGGCGAGAGTACAGGTTTGATCCGAAGAAATTCGTAGTACTGCTTGTGAAACCGTCAGTGTCCATTATCGGTGAATCACGTAGTATTATTCTTGAGGAGACCGTGCGAGTGAGGGATGTGGAAAACGAAAACCTCCTCGAGCCACCGTAGATCCCATTTAGCATTGTTCCTGGACCGGTGTCCGTCGGGCAGGAATCTCCCCATACGATTCCCCGTCCGGTAGGACGTATGAACTATGAAAGTTCAACTGCATAGTAGTCGACCGCTGTTGTACAGTTTTAATAACGTGGTTCGGCAGCCGTCCGGTGTCGGCCTGTTTAACATAGCTGGCACTATTAGCGTAGTTCTAAGGCTTAGGTTGAAGTACTCAAATAATCGCATGGTGGCAACCGTCCGGTGTCATTGTGTCAAACCATAAGAGAATTTACTGAAGTACTAAATAACCTAAACCAAACCCTAAGCACTATCGCTCAGGTATAACTCTTAAACATATTTTATATAACTTAGGGTTAAGGACTAGGCCAATTTCTAAGTAGCTTTAACTTAACCTAAAGGCTAACGTACTAGATAGGGATCGTCAAAGACATTGATATCGTTGGCCAAAGTATTGCAAGATCAAAAGGCAGACTGCATTAGAGCCCGGTGGAGTACGAGTTTGAGTTGAAAATAATCTGGTACCAAAGAAAGTACCGCCGTTTTGGTTGCGAGAGCTCAACTAAGTGTTACTGAAAAACTAGCGCGATGCTTGAGTGAGGAAAAATACGGTACAATAGAACAGTACCGATGTAGTTCCAGTTTTGATCTCGTCGTGTACAGCCGTTGTTTGAGGGAGCTTAATAATTGAATTGCTATTGTTTTTCGTATTCGGTTACTTAACTAACTTTTGTAGCTTATTTACGTCATATAGTTTACATGGTACTGGCCCGGAGTTTTGGCATGAGTGATAACCAAGTGGCTTATCAGTACTGCTTTTAAATGTTTTGGCTATCTCAGGGAGATTGATTTCTTATCGAGCACTTAACACAAAGAATCGCAGCTAGCGATATGTTGTGATTTCAGTGTCAATTATACTATAGAGAAGGAGCTTATACTCGGCCCTTCTGTTATATAGTTTACATATATAGTTTACTCAGTCCTTTTATCTGTTACTGATCGACAAGGAAGCGCCTATGCTCTGGTTTCCTCTAGGAAAATTTGACGCAGACGATTTTGGTTTCATGGAGCGCAAAGAACGCGCGGTTCTCTTGCTTGACTTTTACGGAGTGGAAAAGGGTCTAGAGTGAAGGAAGAACTATGGTTGACAGCACAAATAAGTAGCATTAACACATTATTATTTTAATTAGTAATACTACTTTTCCCAAGTAAAAATCGTAGAAAGTGGCAAATAAGGAATTAGGAGCGATAGAGTATACGTACTAGGCATAATAATATTTTACAACTTCGGCCCCCTTGAGTCGAGTGAGATATTCCAGGGCGAGAGTACAGGTTTGATCCGAAGAAATTCGTAGTACTGCTTGTGAAACCGTCAGTGTCCATTGTCGGTGAATCAAGTAGTATTATTCTTGAGGAGACCGTGCGAGTGAGAGACGTGGAAAACGATAACCTCCTCGAGCCACCGTAGATCCCATTTAGCATTGTTCCTGGACCGGTGTCCATCGGGCAGGAATCTCCCCATACGATTCCCCGTCCGGTAGGACTATGAAAGTTCAACTGCATAGTAGTCGATTGCTACTGTACAGTTTTAATAACGTGGTTCGGCAGCCGTCCGGTGTCGGCCTGTTTAACTTAACTGGCACTATTAGCGTAACTCTAAGGCTTAGGTTGAAGTACTCAAATAATCGCATGGTGGCAACCGTCCGGTGTCATTGTGTCAAACCATAAGAGAATTTACTGAAGTACTAAATAACCTAAACCAAACCCTAAGCACTATCGCTCAGGTATAACTCTTAAACATATTTTATATAACTTAGGGTTAAGGACTAGGCCAATTTCTAAGTAGCTTTAACTTAACCTAAAGGCTAACGTACTAGATAGGGATCGTCAAAGACATTGATATCGGTGGCCAAAGTATTGCAAGATCAAAAGGCAGACTGTGCATTAGAGCCCGGTGGAGTACGAGTTTGAGCTGAAAATAATCTGGTACTAAAGAAATTACCGCCGTTTTGGTTGCGAGAGCTCAACTAAGTGTTACTGAAAAACTAGCGCGATGCTTGAGTGAGGAAAAATACGGTACAATAGAACAGGACCGATGTAGTTCCAGTTTTGATCTCGTCGTGTACAGCCGTTGTTTGAGAGAGCTTAATAATTGAATTGCTATTGTTTTTCGTATTCGGTTACTTAGCTAACTTTTGTAGCTTATTTACGTCATATAGTTTACATGGTACTGGCACGGAGTTTTAGCATGAGTGATAACCAAGTGGCTTATCAGTACTGCTTTTAAATCTTTTGCCTATCTCAGGGAGATTCATTTCTTATCGAGCACTTAACGCAAAGAATTGCGGTTAGCGATATGTTGTGATTTCAGTGTCAATTATACTATAGAGAAGGAGCTTATACTCGGCCCTTCTGTTACGCTATTTGTATCTAAAGGCACCTGTGCTCAGTCCTTTTATCTGTTACTGATCGACAAGGAAGCGCCTATACTCACATAATCGCATGATGGCAACCGTCCGGTGTCATTGTGTCAACCCATAAGGGAATTTACTCAAATACTAAATAACCTAAACCAAACCCTAACCACTATCGCTCAGCTATAACTCTTAAACATATTTTATATAACTTAGGGTTAAGGACTAGGCCAATTTCTAAATAGCTTTAACTTAATCTAAAGGCTAACTTACTAGATAGGGATCGTCAAAGACATTGATAGCGGTGGCCAAAGTATTGCAAGATCAAAAGGCAGTCTGTGCATTAGAGCACGGTGGAGTACGAGTGTGAGCTGAAAATAATCTGGTACCAAAGAAAGTACCGCCGTTTTGGTTGCGAGAGCTCAACTAACTGTTACTGAAAAAAACTAGCGCGAAGCTTGAGTGAGGAAAAATACGGTACAAAATAATAGTACCGAGGCTTTTCAAAACGAGCATCGAGGAAAGTACGTATTTGGATACGGTGCTGTTGACCGATTATCTGGAACTCGAGCACGTTGAGCCGAGCAAGGATCGCGCCGCATCGCAAAATATAGGGCACTAGCACCGCTCACGAAAAGAAAGACGCGCGCCATACCAAGCGTCCTACTTGCATTCTACTGACCACACCTCGAACCATACAATCCTTCGGTGACGAATCCCGTCCCCTTTTAAATATATAGCCGAAATAAGGAAAAATCCCCAGCCAACCCATGCACCTGCATTTAAAAAGATATAACATGCTGACCACGACATTGTGTAAAAGTGGGACAGTTTAAGGATAAAATATAATTGGTCAGTATTTTTCGAAAACCCAAAACGCAACCCCATAGACCCTAAATAAGGCAGAAGCCAAATTAGGAATATATAGTTACTTGAATTTGGTTATGTGAACTAGCAGTCCACATAACCAGGACGTTTTACGTAAGCCTTTTAAAATTCTAAATTATTAAATGCCACTTCAGAGGACGCCACCTAGCGCAACGGCTCGCAAAGAACCGACAACGAAAAAGAACGTCAGGAACGAAAAACCCTTAGACGAAAAAGCACAAGAAACAACGAAAAGCTCGAATATGACAAAAGAAATAGAAGTAATAATGCGAGAATTCGATCCGAATACGCCAGAACCGAAAAGGCAAGAAAGAACAAGCCTATAACAAAGGTACACCGAGACGTTTCAAGAAGAACCAAGCGACGACCGACTATTCACAATGACAGAATATCGCAAAATGGATGTCCGAGAAGCGATGCAAAAGCTGCAGCAACAAAAAGAAAGGCAGCTGCAATTCATCAAGAAGCATGCGACTCTTACCGAAGAACTTGAACGAATATACCAAGGTCATAATCAAGACGAATCGGAGATTCCACCGGCACAACCGATAACAATTATAATCGATGACCACGAAATAATCGGTACAAATCGGAGCACAGTCGAGATCCAACAAGCACAAGAGCAACAACAACTACCTAATTCAACAACAATCGGTGCAAATCAAAAGCGATTCAACATAAATCTAGATCAATCCGACATAAATGACGATTATTTCGGTGCAACCCTAGAACGACCCGGTGTGAAATCAATGCGATGAAACGCAGATCGAAATCAATCCGACATGAATTAAGAGGCATTTGATGAAATCAATAACCAATCCGAAGCAATTCAAACACGATCCAGCGTAAACCGAGACCGAAGCGACACGAACCACGTTCAATTAGGCACAAATAACGGTCAACCCGGTGCAAAACAGAATCAACTCGGTGCAGTCTGAACACGACTCAACACCAACCGAGACCAATGCGATACAAACCGTGATGAAACCGGTGTCAGAAAAGAACAAACCGGTGCAAATCAATACCGATTCAATGCAAACGGTGATCAAATTGACATAAATTATGGTCAATTCGGTGAAATTTCAAGGCAATGCAACACAAACCCGGAGCAATACAATGCAAATTGCAACGAATTCGGTGCACACCAATACCGATTGGACATGAACCAAATACGACAGAACACAAATCGAGACCAAATTGATACGAATTACGAACCACGCGGTGCAAACCAAACGCAATACGGTGCAATCTAAGAACGAACCGGTACAAATAAAGAACGAACCGCTGCAAATCAATCGGTGAACATATGGAACCAGCTACAGGTTACTAGTGCGACAACGAATTTCCTCAAAGCAAAAGGTTCAAACTGCGAATTCTTGAAAGAAGAAGTTCCGTACATTGTGTCGAACAAAGAAATGTCAGCGGACCCTGGAAAGATCGAGAACGAGGAGATACAGAATTTCTCGAAACCTAAGACGGTAACGCAACTCAAGAGCTTCCTCGGGTTAACCGGATACTATAGACAATTTGTACCTGATTATGGAACAATAGCAGCACCACTCTGCGAAATCACCAACAAACGATCAAGAATGGTGAAGTTCAGTCAACTGTGGACAGGAGACACTCAACAAGCATTTGATACTTTGAAGACCAAGACGACAACACCTCCTGTATTGGGATATCCTGATCCGTACAGACCATTCATCCTGTACACTGATGCAAGCAAACATGGCATCGGATACATTCTATCTCAAGAGGATGAAGCGGGGAACGAACATGTCATCCATTACGGCAGCAACAAGTACCGTGACCAAGAAATCCGGTACTCGATTACGGAACAAAAATGTCTAGCAGTAATTCGCGCGGTACAACACTTCCGGCCGTACTTATTGGGAAACACAACAACGATCATCACGGACCATGCACCATTGGTCCAAATTTTCAATAAGATACGACCGTTGAAACAAGTGACAGTGCGATTGGCGCGAATGACAAACAAGATCCTCGAGTACGAGTATACAATCGTATACAAACCGGGACGATACCACCAGAACGCGGACTGCATGTCAAGACCATCAGTAGTCGCAGGAACCGAAAACATGGAATCGGATGGTGAAGAAACGAAGAACCAGTACAAACCACTGGTAACCAAAAGAACTGGTGGAAACCAACAACAAGCTATCCAAATAGGAACAAAAGAAGCCAGTAAGAAGTAGCAAAAAGAACAAGAACTCAAAGAACTGGCCTATCCACAGTGGGGAGGGGTGGGGGGGGGGACCCCCCACTTTTCAAATCCCCCATGTTCGTGAGCTTTTCCCCCATGTCCGCCCCCCAGTCGGCCGAAATCCCCCATGTTCAACTAATTACAAAAATTTTTTATGTGTGAAAATTTATGTTCTTTGTTTGCAAATTGTTTTTTAAACATTAATTACCACTATTTATAATGCTAAAATATTGTTTTTAGCTTGAAAGTACGTTCACAAGTAAAAATGCATGAAAATATGGAAATATTTTGTATTTTTAAGCAAAATTTATCCCCCCTCACTTTGAAATTTCCCCGGAGAATGAACATGGGGGCCCCCCGAAGTCCCCCCCCACTTTTCGTAGGGCTGTGGACAGGCCAGAAGAACACCAACGAAAAGGAAACCAAAGAACCAACAAGTACCCGGTAGCTGCAGTGGAGCAAGAAGAATCTTATTCGGACGTATCTCTGATATTCGAAACGGAGGTACAACCAACGCAAGAAGAAGATAATCAGTGGTCCGATATCGAAAGTCAAAACGAAACGGGAATAAAGAACTAGTAACCGGTGGAAGACGGAATAGGTACAACCGGAAGAAACAAGGAAAGAAAGGTCCAAAAGACTCACAAAACCAAAAGAAGGGTCAAAGAAAGAATGGACCCAAGAAATCTAGTGAACAACAACAAAGAACCTCATCGACTAGAAACGTTATAACACTCAATGACGATAGCGAAGAACAGAATCAACTGGTTATGGAAGAAACCTCGGAAGAAGAAAATAGTATACTCGAACTGTTTAACGAAGAAAGACAAACCGAGCAACCGCCATCGCAACGAAGGAAACAACCAACAAAGAAAGTTCGAGTAGAACCATTGAACGAAAACGACCAAACAACGATACCGATCGAACGACAAGACTCGGAGGAAGAATTGTACCAACCAGGTGAACCCTAAGAACCCGAAATAACTGAGGCCGAGATGTACTCACAGTTCCTTCGATTAGAACCACCATGAACAATAGATGAGTTGGTACGAGCTCAAAACGAAGATCCATGCATCCATTCGTTTAAACATTACATCGAAAACAACGAATTTCTGGATACAACCCCCAACTCGAGAAGAACTGGATAGTAGCACATAACAGTACATCGAAAATAACGAATTTCTGAATACAACCCCCGAATTCGAAAAGAAATGGATAATAGCTCATGAACACCAGTTCATCATTTTTGGCGACATCCTGTATCGATTACAAAGAAAAGATCGACCACAACAAACCGAACCATGGAAATTCCAGATCGTGGTACCTTCCGACTTCCCCGACCACTATTTGAAATGTATCATACATCGAAGTATGGAGGACACTTGGGATTAGAGAAAGTATGGTCACAAATGACGAGAAAGTTATTCTGGCCAAGCATGACCCGCGACCTACGACAATACATCGAAGAATCTATGCCATATGCCCGATTTCGACAAGGATCGAAACGGCGAAACCCGGTCCAACCGATCAAGGCTCTAGCACCATTCCACATGCTTGGCATCGACATCATTGGACCCTTACCACCAACTCAATCCGGCAACAAATACATCATCTACTTCATGGATTATTTCACGAAATGGCCTGAAGCGTTCGCAGTACCATACCAAACAGCTAACACGATTACCAAACTTTTTATCGAAAGGATCGTGTGTCGACACGGAATCACCCGAGTAGTACTACCAGATCAAGGACCCTGCTTTACTGCCGAAAATTTTACGAAAGAACTGGTACAAATTGGAACAAAGAATGTGTACTCAGCACCAGGGAGTAACCGGAATTCCGTTTCCGGTTCCGGCGAAAATCGTGTTCCGGCAAAGGGCAAAAACTATACCGGAACCGGAATTCCGGTTTAAAAATTTTCTTTGAAATTTTCCAAGTTTTTTGCTTCACGCTGTAATCCAAACATATATAATATATATTATACAATGATCAAGCTCCAATAATGCCAAGCAAAAGAACAGATTAACTAACCAATTTGCCGTGTGAAACGTAAGTAGGGCACATAATTTGAGCAGGAATTTTTCATAATAACCTGCAGGAGTTTGTTAAATCAAAGCCAGATTGATGCTTGTAGCAGCTATTTTACACATCCAGAAGTCTGTGGGATACGTTTGAATTAAATCGGTCCAACTCGGTAAGAGAGTATGGCTTACGCAGAAGTACGTAAGGGATGCTTGTGTCAAGCACCCGCCAGTGCGCTTGTAAACTTGGTAAATCAGTCTAAATTGAAGTAAACTAACGTTATCTGCAACGCAAGCAGAAACTGCTTCCTTGGCAATGAACTGTATTTATTGAAACTGTGCGAGCAGCATCACAGTGTGTCTAATCTATAGCATTCTGATTAGAAAGTTATCATCATTATCATCTAACTGACGGGCACTGTTTGTCCAACGCTAGCCTAAACAGTGTCTCTGAACACTGATCAGAAAATTACCTTCTATCTATTATTTTATCTTAGAATCATATAAACCAATAATTTTAAGTTTGCTACAGAAGAACATGCAACAAACGTATGTGTAGTAAAGGGAGGCGACTGGAGACAGATCGAAAGTGTGTATTCTACGCTCCAAGCTTTGTAAGCACATTCGATTTGACGCAATATAGTATGTATAGTGGAAGACATTTTTTTGCTCTGAATGTCCAAAAACGGACATATATGATCGATAAATAAACATTTATTAGCTTCCTCAGTCTCTTTAAAGTTTCAGAAAGACAATAATACCATCGCAATACATTAAGTTTAATGTAAAAGTTATTTTTAATGCATTTTAAATCCACTATACCTTCATTTCTTCCATCATCTGTTTTACTATATATAAATTTCGAAGACCAGGTTCCGGATCCGGTTTAAATGGACGGTTCCGGTTACTGGTTCCGGTTCCGGTAAATTTCGGTTCCGGTTATTCCCTGATCTCTAGTTAGGAGTTATTAACAGAATATTCAAGGTCGGATCAGAAGTTTATTCGGTTCAAAATTGTTGTGAATTCTGTCAAAGTTGAGAAAAATGAGTTTAATATTAGGAAATGAAATCGTAATTCGTATAAAGGAGGAGTAGAGGAGATTATAAATGTTGAAGACTGGGCTCAATGTAATAGTCAAGATGATACTGACATTACTGTGATAAAATTAACTAGCACGCTTATAGAAAATTGAGAGAATTGTCCGATCAAATCTAATTGGGCTAATCAATAGATGGTAGGATCAGAAGTTTTCTAGGACTAAGAAACAGTTAGGAAAGTTTATAGAATAACGGTTAAATATGGTGACTTAAGAAACTGGAATAAAAATAGCATGTTGCAAAATCAGTATAAGCATCTGATTAAAGATAGAAAAAGTAATAGAATAAACAAGATTACGAAAAAGAGTAATGAGAATGTGTTGGAGAGAATCAGACGTAAATGGATTTTTTGTGGATAGTTTTAGTGGATGTTTTTTAAGTAATGATGCGTACTCACGTATCAGAGTCTGACGCCGATGATGGAGTTAATTTTGTTAATAGGAATAGGCCTATTAGAACCAGCGATTTGAGGTAGATATAATAAATAATATGATTAATCAAATAAGGTGCCTGAATCAGATTTATAAAGCACCGGGTTTCTGATATGATTTACCCAATTCTGTTGCAGATCTGTATAGAGCAGATAGCGGATATTTTGGTAACTATCTATGGATCCTGTCTCTGATTAGGCCATACACCTCAGTCTTGGAGACAAAGTAAAATGAGTTTTATTCCGATACCAGGCAGAGACGGCTATACCGACTCTAAGTCGTATCGTCCGATAAGCCTTTCGTCGTTTTTGCCGAAAGCATTGCAAAATATTCTAAACAGTTATATAAGCAATGAAATTGGGGGTTTCCCTACTTGAAAATCAGTATGCCGACAGGCTTGGTAGAAGTACCATTTCGGCTCGTCTGTTTACGGCATCTTGGATTGAACGTCAAATGAACCTTGGCAAATATTCAGTTTCAATTTTATGGGTATAAACGGTGCCTTTGATTGTACTAAGATTTGTTCTTTCCTTGGCAGTGTAGAGAATCGGCTAATTGCCATGTGTTTCAAGTATTGTCTATTATAATTGTTTTCAATAGAAAGTATCAACAGCTGAATTGGGGGTGGCTAGATGCACTGTTAGAGCTTCCAGACAATTTTTTAGGCAGGCGTGCTATCTTCACTCCTGTAAAGCTTGGTGGTTGCTGAACTCTTGCAGATCATCAACTTTAATAGGGTTGCATGTGTGGGGTACTCTGATGATTTTTGCAGTAATGTTGTCCTCAAACTCTTTACAAGTTGTTTGTAATAGATTCAAGAATGCCGTAAAATAAGATATTTAACTGGTGTGAGAGTAGAGGACTAGCTGTGAATGCAACAAAAAGTAACAGTGTCATTTTCACAAGGAAAAGGAGTATAAATGGGTATATGCAGTTGATGATTGATGATGCAGCTGTACCGCTTTCAAATGATGTTAAATATTTGGGTTTAGTATTAGACAGCAAATTAAGCTGGAAGCCAAATTTCATGGCAAAGTGTAGTAAAGTACATTAGGTTTTTGTTCTCACTAAAAGATTTGAAGGTTGTAATTATTGGGCGCTGAAACCAGGTATAACAAATTTTTTGTATAAGTCTGTCCTTATGCCGTCACTGATGTATGGTGCGGTGTGCTGGTGGCACATATTACATCTGGTGTAATATATCGGCTTTCTTAAAAAGGTTCAAAGATTAGCTTGTTGCATGAATGCGGGTGGTTTTAGAACAATTCTGCTTGATGGATATGCAAGCGGTGTTGAATATCATACCCATTGATGTATTAGTTACAGTATTGCCGCTGAAGGCATACCACAGACTCAAATGTATGGGTCGCTGGAGGGATTATGTAATTAAAGGAAGTGGGCAACCGACAATAGCGGAGGAAGCTGCCAAATATGGTCAACTTCTAAGCATGCTTTCAGATAGTGTTGTAGCAACAAGGAGTAACCAATTCTGGTTTTACGAGGACTTTAGCGTCGACTCTGTGAAAAGTACCGATATAGCACTTAAGGCATTAAATAATTCTCGGATCAGATCTTGGTGCGTGCTACAACACATAAAGCATCTCAATAAAGTTGCCAAGAGGAATAGCTTGGAACTAGGTTGGATTAAAGGACATTCTGGATTGTTTGGGGATGAATTGGCCATATACTGGTTAAGAAGAGATCGGGCATTGCGTTTGTGGATTCCGAACCTTGTATTCCTGTAAGTAATACAATTGTTAAGACTTTCTTAAAAGACTGTTCATATAGGGACCATCAGTCAAAGTCTATGGAAATAACTTGCTTGCAAACTAGATGTTTCTTTGAAAGAAATTGATAAAAAGAAAACCATGTTTCTATGTAAATTGAATCGACAGAATAAGAATCGCCGTGCAGTTTCTTACTGGGCACGGCAATTTTATGGAACATTTGAAAACTTTGAAGATTGAAGATAATAAGTGTAGAAGGTGTGGTAAAGATTTGGAGACTGCAAAACACGTGATTTTTGAATGCAGCAAATTAAGAGATTTAAGTTTGAAATTCTTTGGGTATAGAATTTTGGATAATCAACTAAAATTGATCCAATTACTAGGTTTCTGGAATAGGATGAGATTTTATATTCCTCAAACAGATTTGGTGTGCTGGAAAACACCTAGGGTTCCACCAGATTATATTAACTTCTCTTGTTGTTATTCATTCAACACAACACAGCCAGCCCGCCCCCCCCCCCCATAACATGTAACAAAGGTATGTCTAGTAAAGGAAGGCGATTTGGAAAGTGTTTCAGTTCATCGAGATCTACAAGTTTGGTGACCGAACTTTTTAGTGGGACCATTCTCTGGGCCGCTGTGGGCTCTAATATGGCTTGTGGGACTTTTTGCGGAAATAATGGATTTTCCAATTTCGGACTTTTTTGGGGGGTTAAAACCTAACATGGAATCCAGTTCCCATTTTACCCAAGCTGTAAGAGCAGAAGGGGTCCAAAAACCGACATATTGATCGAGAAATAAATATTTTTAGCTTCTAGGTCTCTTCAAATTTCCAAAGAGGCAACGATATCATCGCAATACACTAAGTTTACTGTATACGTTATTATACACTGTACCTACATTTCTTCTTTAATCTGTTTTACTATATATAAGCTTCGAAGACTAAGTTCTGGATCCGATTTAAATGGACGATTCCGGTCGCTGGTTTAGGTTCCGGGTATTACCTGGTGAATAAGTAGGCAAACAAGAAAATTAATACACACGAAAACAAATACACATAAACAGAAATAAACAAATAGTCATGTAACACACATATATATATAATAACTAAATAAAACATAGACACGATTACATGGGGAGGGGGTTACATAATGTGTAAATATATGTAATTGTGTGCAATAATAATGTGATATGTGTAAATGTCATTGATTATGTGTATACGTATATTATATTGTGACAACACATACACACATAATTATCGTATTACGATTACACATACCTCACATTACACACATTATCGTACACATATATATTCATAATGTAGTCCCGATATGAGTATTTATAAAATTTTCTTTTATATATATATGTTATGTGTATTTTGTGTGCTTAGTATTATAACTATTGTTTTTATGTGTAATTGTATCTATTGGGTACTAATGTATCCATTGCGTTTTTATGCACCCAAAATAAAGCTTATTATGCGCTGTTAAACAAAGGGATACTGTCGAACCTTGCCGCACGCCGGGTTTAATAACAAACTCAATCGTAAGTTACATATTGGATATGCACGACATATATAGTATGTAAAATGAAGGCCAGCGGTAGGCCTTCTGTGAAGACGGGGATGTCGAAATAGCATCTGTGAAGTCGGATGCTCAATCGGTAGAGCGTCTGCTTACGGATCCATGAACGGAAGGTCGTGGGTTCTAGTCCCTCTCTGTCGCAACATTTAGACGGCTGTTTTTCACACTCATTCGTCTCCGATTTCCTATCGCTAGACACATTTTTGGTTATATACCTAACATTACTATATGTATATAATTAAATATATAATATACATACGAACATAATTATATATTAATGATACATAATAACTCACATTCACATTACACACATTATTATACACAATTACACATAGGTATTTTATATTACAACCCCCAGTGTATGTGTCATTTTTTGTTATAAAATATTATATTTATTGATGTGTTGTGTGTTAATTTATTTATTATATGTGTTATTTGTTTCATGTGTTTTTATTTTATGTTTATTTCGTGTGTTTTATTCGTATCTAATTTTCTGGGAAGTTTATTGTTCTTTCAATCCTTGTCAGTCGACGAATTTAGCTGTAAACTAACGGTTGTGTTTTCGCTCTATCGATAACATTTTCATTCGAAGTCAGGTTTCTGTCAAATATTTTCAAGGGTTTGTTACGACCTTAACATTGATTACAATACACGATCTCATCACAGGTATGCTAACTTCAAGGCTCGATATCGGAACTGTAAACAAATTAGGAGCACGATTTCTACTACTCGAATAGATTTGTTATTTATGTTCTGTGGAAACTACTATAGCCCAACCAGGGAATAACCCGAACCGAAATTTACCGGAACCGGAACCAGCAATCGGAACCGTCCATTTAAACCGGAACCGGAACCGGAACCTGGTCTTCGAAATTTATATATAGTAAAACAGATGATGGAAGAAATGAAGGTATAGTGGATTTAAAATGCATTAAAATAACTTTTACATTAAAGTTAATGTATTGCGATTGTATTATTGCCTTTCTGAAACTTTAAAGAGACTGAGGAAGCTAATAATGTTTATTTATCGATCAAATATGTCGGTTTTTGGACATTCAGAGCAAAAAATGTGTTCCACTATACACCATTGCGTATACTGCGTCAAATCGAATGTGCTTACAAAGCTTGGAGCGTAGAATACACACTTTCGCTCTGTCTCCAGTCGCCTCCCTTTACTACACATACGTTTGTTGCATGTTCTTTTGTAGGAAACTTAAAATTATTGGTTTATATGATTCTAAGAGAAAATAATAGATAGAAGGTAATTTTCTAATCAGTGGTCAGAGACACTGTTTAGGCTATCGTTGGACAAACAGTGCCTGTCAGTTAGATCATAATGATGATAACTTTATAATCAGAATGCTATAAATGAGACACACTGTGATGCTGCTCGCACAGTTTCAATAAATACAGTTCATTGCCTAGAAAGCAGTTTCTAGCTGCGTTGCAGATAACGTAAGTTTACTTCAATTTAGACTGATTTACCAAGTTTACAAGCGCACTGGTGGGTGCTTGACGCAATCCATACTCTGTTATCGAGTTGGACCGGTTTAATTCCAACGTATCCCACAGACTTCTGGATGTGTAAAATAGCTGCTACAAGTATCGTCCTGGCTTTGATTTAACAAACTCATGCAGGTTATTATGAAAAATTCCTGCTCAAATTATGTGCCCTACTTACGTTTCACACGACAAATTGTTTAGTTAATCTTATCTTTTGCTTGGTTGTATTGGAGCTTGATCATTATATATGATCATCAATATATATTACATATGTTTGGATTACAGGATGAAGCAAAAAACGTGGAAAATTTCAAGCAAAATTTTTAAACCGGAATTCCGGTTCCGGTATGGTTTTTGCCCTCTGCCGGAACCGCAACCGGAACACGATTTTTGCCGGAACCGGAACCGGAATTCCGGTTACTCCCTGAGCCCAACATTAGTGTTCATTATAATTCCTCCATTTTACCAATTTGCGATAAATTTGTTCTTACTTCTCTTATTTTTATCATTTTTTGCCACTTTTCGCCCTGTTTTTGTCAATTTTCGCTAAAGTACTCCGCGCGCCGTATGCTCGGGGGGAGAGAGGAGTTGGTGCGCATTCCTCAGGGCTGGCTTCCAACAGCGGTTGATTGGTACGTTAAGCTGCGCGATAATTGTTCTATCGCGCTGCTGAATTCTCCGGAACTATTTCAGTTAGTTTTGGTGACAAGGGTATTGTGGTTCAGATTGACGAAAATCTTATGGTATGACGAAAATACGAGCAGAGCAGATTGCTAAACGCACCAGTGGGTCATCGGTAATTTATGGCATATAAGGGTTGTAGACCGACGTGATGCCGAACCACCTATAATTACGCGATTCACCCATCCTGGCTCAATCATTTAGAGCGATGCGCGGGTTACCTACAATAGTCTAGCCGCATTTCCCAATGTCATTCCTTCATATATACACCAAACGATAAACAACTCTACCAGCTTTGTGGATCCGGATACGGGTGTACGTACAAATCCTGCTGGAAGTTAAACGAGAGACTCGTTATGTTGGAAGCATAAATGCTGCCGCTGTAGTCGTTGCTGAATTTATGTGGTGGAAGGCATGGCAAAAACGGTTATCAAGTGTGGGTTGATATTTTGTTAACAATGGGCAGACATCGTTAGTTTAGTAAGTAACTGATTGATTAGAAAATAAAAATGTGATGAAACGTTACAAGCATTGCAAAAGGGCTGGATACGATATAGCAATTATTAACAATGCGAAGCCTAGATGGCAATTTGTTCCATGAGGACGGGCCGATGAACCATAAACTATTATTCCGTGTGAAGTCAACGCGCAATACTCTGCCATTAGCTAAGCGAGTTGCAGTTGATAGGTGCAACATTTCAGCGATGTATGCAGGGCTGTTTGACGTCAGAGCTTTGTGAACCAGCATGAGTACTTTGTATCGAATTCGCTGGTCAAGTGGCAACCAGCGTAGCTCATGGAGCGCAAGACTTATGTGTTAGCAGCGTCGCGTCCAGAAACAATTCTGGCCGCATTATGTAGTAAAGGACGGACGGGTTGTAGATTTCTCGTGGGCAAGCCACAGTACAATGCGTTGCAGTAGTCGATCCGGGACATGACAAAGGCCCGTACGATGCTTTTCGCCGTTTCGAGATCTAAGCGTTGTCGAATTCAACCAATCTCGCGGAGTTGCCAAGCGCACGAACTTGACAACTCAGCCATGTGTTTGACAAAGCTTAGTCTGCTGTCCAGCACATCACCGAGTATTTTGAGGCTCGATGAAGGGTAAATGGTGATATCGCTGACTTGTAGTGGTATGCTAGGGAAATGGCGACTGGAGAAGTAGATGAGTCCAGTTTTAGACTCGTTTATTTTGAGTTTATTGTAGAACAAGTGCCGTAACTACAACAACAGTTTCTGCAGAGACTCGACAACAGGGTTAACAAAATGCCTGTATATTTGAATATCGTCAGCATAGCAACGAGCAGAAAACCCCGCTTCTACGATTATTTCAGCAACAGGAGCGATTGCTATATTGAAGAGTGTGGGGCCACCCCGTGGTACGCCACTGACAAGGTATGTCGATTTCGATAGTGATTTGCATATTTACACACGTTGACAAGGTCTGTCAAGTAGGATTGAGCCATTCAAGTGACTTTGGGGAAACTCCAATAACAGTCAATCGTTCCATTATAATGGTATGGTCGATAGTGTCAAATGCTGCTGACAAGTCTAGGCTCGCAAGCATAGCCATTTGCCCGCGATGAAATACGCTTTGCACATCGCTACATATCTTGATCAGTGGTGTTTCAGTCGAATGACCACTACGGTAGGTAGACTGATACGTAGGAAGCAGGTTGACAAGATGACAATTGAGCTGACGTAGGACTACGCGCTCGATGAGCTCTGACATGTAGGACAAATTTGAAACTGGACGAAAATTGCTCACGTCTTTAGTGTCTGCACTAGGTTTTTTGAGACGAGGATGGACAATGGCCATCTTCTCGCGAAGAGGCATTGACAGCGATGTAATTGATTCATTAATTAGAGCCGTGATGGGATACACGAGTATATCAATAAACTGTTTTATTATTGAAGGAGATAGTGCATCCAGGGAACAGCACTTGGTGTTGGTTGCTGCTATAAGTCGAACCACTTGGTCTACAGTAACAGTAACCACGTCGAGCTGCGGACGGTTATAAGAAATAGATGTTGCAGAACCGATTCTTTAAGTGGAAATGTAGATCGGATCGCCGCGATTTTGTGAGCGAAATATGCTGCAAAGTCTTCAACTCGATCAGCCGATAAAGTTATTTGGCTCTTGCGATCTTGTGTTTATAACAGTGCATTTCCTAAAGTTGGCAACTCCAAATAGTCGCTTTTTCCAGATCTCGTTTAGTTAGCGCTGACAGAGTTCACGGTACCTCAGCTTACAGCTGATGTACTGACTCCTGCTCTG
Organism: Trileptium ribeirensis; assembly: GCA_030248225.1. Lineage (NCBI taxonomy): Eukaryota > Metazoa > Nematoda > Enoplea > Enoplida > Thoracostomopsidae > Trileptium > Trileptium ribeirensis. The sequence goes on from JASANE010012979.1 coordinate 17,289, forward strand.
TTGGCTCTAGTGTCGACGCCACAAGTGTTCATGCTTTCTCAGTGCCGAATTTGATACGCGACGTTCGAAGCGTGCAAAGTGTCAAACCAAGGACATTCAGGACGGTCGCGGACAGTTTTTGTTTTAATGGGGACAAGAGCATCAACAATAGATGATAGTGGGATTATAAAAGTAGTTTCTACGATCATCATGTGTGCCGTTCGCCGGTAGAGAAATCAACAACAAAGCTGGTCGAAAATGGTCTGCACTAATAGAGGCCTAGTTTCTATAGTGCATGTCAACAGTTCGTATTTTTACACTGACACGGCAGTTCAGGAGAACTGTCACTAGGCTATGATCTGAGATAGCTCAGTCACTGGTGTTAACATTAGACACGGATTACTACCCATGAACAACAGTACGAGATCTAATGTGTTTCCACAGTCGTGTCGGTCCTCTCACATGTTGAGTGAGACCAAGAGTCAATAAACATTGTAAATGTATCGGTGTGTTAAAGTTGCCCATAACTAGCAGATCAGAGTTATGGATTACAAGCAACGACATAATTTGAGCGAATTCCTTACAGAACTCAGTAAGTTATGATTGTGGCGGGCGATACAGGATCAGCAGTGTGACGGATTGACCATCAATACTGATTGTGCCGCACAAATACTCAAAACTGTGAAATGACATATGTGAAACGTCAACACGCTCTTTGGAGCAGAGTGACGATCGATATACCACTGCTATTCCACCGCCACGTCCAGAAGTTCGCGGTTTTCCGGAGCTCAAAAAGGAGGTGGGTATACATTCGACAAGTGCCACAGAATTTACGTTGCGCATCTACGTCTCTGTAAGCGCCAAAAACTGAAAATCGTTCGCATGAATTATCTGACGGATCAGCGCTGAATGCTTCGATAAAGATCGGACGTTTAACAGGCCAATTTTTGCTGTTTTGTATGTTTCGCTTCGGTAATGACTGTCAGGGCTTAGTCAGAAATTGCTATGGCCAGAATTATCGTGGTTTGATACTCTTATTCGAAGGATGACTGGAGGCCTGTTAGTCTGCGACAGTGTAGCAGATGTTGAACGGAAATCATTTTCGTTTGATGGCTGGATGCTCGGTGGTCGTAGCACGCGTTATACCTTCTGAGCCAATTAAAGGCTTTCCCGTCTTCGTTTATGACAATTACTGGTGTTGTCAAGTTGCCGCTGAAGCTATGCTCAGTTGCTTCATGCGTAGTCATTGGGGTTGGATCGTCAGTAGTAGCGACCATAGGGGCGCTACGTCTGTTGCTATTAGTCTGACTTTGGTAAAGGTGGTTTGCTGGAAGCTTTAATTGAGCTCTGCCATCGTCGTAAAAAATGAAACACCTATATTGAACACCGGCTGAAAGACGGATGGGAGGCAGACTTCAGGAGCATGATAAACAAATGGAAAGCGGAATCGTCAGCTTTTGTTTGCAATTTGAAAACATCCAGCGGTTGAACACTTTGACTGGCCGTGATGTCTTACAGCTCGGCCGTCGTGAAGTTAGGCCGAAATAGACGTGTTTCCTATACCCAACTGTTTCTGGGTTTATTTTATAAACTATGTCGATGCCGAGTAAAACATATATACCAATGTCTTTAGAGGAAGAACCGCAGCCTTTAGTAAAGACTTCAACAGCTTGTTCGACCGTGGCTTCCACTGACACGATATTACGACCTGTTGTAAATTTTTGTGTATAGGCCCTGTATCAGATCTGCCCTTTACGGGTATGAAACATGGCAACTATTAATGAAGGAACTGAAATTATTTTCATCGTTTAAATGTCGTAGCTTATGCCGTAGCTCGACATGTGCTATTTACGGTTTTTAATGATGAGGTTCGGCATAGATTCACATACCAGGAAAATTTCAAAGCAGTTATAATTGTGCTCCAAGACCGCTGGCTGAGCCATGTCTGCATTATGTGTCTTGCACTGGGCTCCCTATTCGTTGGAAATTTTGCCAGGAGGCATTTTGTCAAGAGAAAAACGGTTAAAATCTTGTCAGAAATACTGCCAAAACCCTTTTGATGGAGAGAAAAAGCTATTTTGAAACAAATTTTGACAAAGTTTGCGAAATTTTTGGCTTCAGGAAGGTATTTTGATCAAATTTTATATACTTCGGACCGATTGGAAACAAAAAAATTTGCCTAGAGGCAAGAAACGGGGAGTTCAAAATTCTGCCAGGGGGCACAAACTGGCGGCACCTGTTTTGAACCAGTGGGAGCCGAAAAATGCCAGGGGGCTCCCCACCCCCAATTTAGAGAGCCCAGTTACACGTTTACCACGACGTGTGGTTGTTTCAGCACCACGAAACTACGGGACATGTCCACATGATGAGATGATGAAAGCGTGGTCTATACCTGCAGTCGCAACACATAAGAGTGTCGTAACTGTTTGACCGGAATTGGTTGCGCTGGCGTGAGGAATATTGTGTATGAGATATTGCTGCTGCTGACCGGGATAATTATAATGTCCTCCTTGTCGGAGACGTATGCCATAAGGTGACGCGTACACAATGGGTGCGATGGCTTTAAGTTCATGAGTAGAAGATACAGGCCCATTAGATTTCAAAACTCGAAGCTCAAAAACCACATCTCGCTCTATAAAACACTTGATAAATACTATGTTCCATAAATACAAAACGGCGTAAACCTGGCCTGAGCGCAGTCTTCCGAGAAGTGGGGGAAGTTGGGGGTCTCATGTCCATTCTCGGGTGGAAATTTCAAAGTTGAATAAAACTAAATTTTGTTCTATATGTTAAAATATTTCCATATGTTTAGGTGCTGCCCGCAACTGTCGTACAAATACTTACAGCCTATAAAACAGCATTTTAGCATTAGCAATATAGGTAATTAATGCTTAAAACTGTTTAACATTGAGAAAACATAAATTTAGAAACATTAATAAATAAAGGATTAAGTTGAACATGTGGTTTCGGGTATGTGTACTGATGAACAGAACATTGGTGGTTTTAAAAGTGCTGATCACCCACTGTGGATAGTGCGGTAACCTTACAGACCTACCTTTGTCTGGGTGAAGAATAGCTCGTTATATACACCATGAGATAACTAAATTCCCCTTGAGGAAAGGCGATGTAATCATAGCATGGCAAAATGTCTTAAAATTTTGTGTAAATGAGTGGACAAAAATTCGTAAAATTACAATACACTATGATTCCGTCTCGTATGGTATTAGGCTATTGTCGCAACTAAATGATGGTGTCTTTGAATTTTTACGTGAATGTTGTTAAAACTTTTTTTTATATAATTGTCAATTTTAGTCGTTGTGCACAGTTATTAATTTATTACCTGTTTAGGCGAATTCTGCACTCGTAATGTAATGGCTGCTTCACAGCAAGCTGTTGATAAGCCTGTTGTAAAGTTTAAACCTCCTCCTTTGGATGTAAGTTGTATTGACGTTAATTGAGTATTTAGTATTAGTAGGTTATAAGTTTTTTACATTATGTATTTACAATATGCATATCTTTCGCTCTTTCTTAGAAACTGCTCTTTCGATATTCAGTTATGATACCAGTGTTGACATAGCTTTCTTGCAAACATAAGATGCATATGTGACTTGAACAAATCTGAAACAACAGTTTTAGGTTGCACTTTACCGTTTTATGATGTGTTAAGTTGTTGCCCTGTGGTGGCTCCGCTGCAGTGTTTGTATCAGGTTATGTGAAATTATCTACTTTCTCCATTTATTTGCCTTCTGGCACGATGGCCCGCTCGCTATGGAGGCAGTAGTGTATAATTTTTGTTTTCTGCACGTTGATACGAAGGCCAGCACGAGAAGCCTCTTGCTGTAGGAGGTTAGCGTAACTTGTAAGAACTGAGATAACACTTGCATTTTTTTGTCTCATGCTGCATTATGATGAATTTGCGGTTACATCCAAAAGGATGTTTCTTCTAATCATGTCGGAATTGTTCGTCTTAACCTTCCTTATATTAACAAAACAACGCTAGATCTAAAAGCTTTCGAAATTAATAAATCACACGTTTTTCAAGAAAATAGTTATAATAAGAAATTTTGACGTTGTAGGGCCTAGTGCATCCCGAATTGGCTAAATTTTGTTTAAGTACAATTACATTAATTATTGTATTCGGTTTAGGCTTGTTTCGGTTCTGGTCACCCTTTGATATGTATATGCAGTACGTGCCAAAAAGGACGACTGCTATGCTATAGCATTGCTAGCTTGATGCTGGCTGTCTCGAAACACGATATTCATTTCTGGGGTGTACTGTATTTATGCAGTAATACTTTGTTCCTTGCTCCCAAAGTACAATATTTACTGTAAAAATATAATTTTATAGGTTAAAGATGTCGAATTAGCAATCGACGAAAACGTGCCTGGGACTTCAATTGCGCAGCGTGATGCAGCAAAAACACCTACTACTCCGGGTATGTTTTCTTATTCATCGTACTGTAACTGATACTATCATTGATCGAAACTTTTCTTTTAGTAGAAGCGGTTGTCACAGTTATGTCCACAGGTTTCACCTGGACTTAGCAAGCGGTTACAGAAACCCGAGGGCGAACGCAAACTTGGGTGGTCAATTGAATTTTCTAAGTTTCTTGATTTCATCAGTTTATGAGACAGCAAGGTTGCGAACGTTACAAACAAATCAGGATTCTAAAAACTGGGGAATTTATAAGCTCTGATGTTAATTACATAAGACTGCAACATAAACCTTGAAATTATGCTGTATACAGATTTCCTTGGATCTGTTGCGTCCAATTTAGCAGACTGCTTTAGTCGTGGACTTAGAGCCAATACAGCAGCCCTAAATATATGCAACAGTATAGTCTACTTAAATAAGATCAAGAATGCCATATATCCCTTCAATAGCCTTAAGGGTCCAGGTCCTGTAGGCATTTTTCCAGCATTATTACAAAGTGCATGTGCATCGCTACGCTGCAAGGGCGTAGCCAGGAATTTTGAAGGCGGCTCACAGTGGGTACCTAAAAGGGGGGTCTGGAGGTCGCGCTCAGAAATGTGAAAGTGGTTTCCATAATTGGTATTTTAAGTACGCCATAAACAAGTACCTACAAAATGCAACTGTTGCAAAAATAGCGAATTTTAATTCAAAAATGTGAAATTTGGTCAAAAATACGGTTGAAAGTAATTGTTTTCTAGTGCGAGAGTGGCTAGTTTTAGGACAATTTTCGACATGATTTTCAACCGGAATCACTCAAAAAAATTTTGTTTTGTGGTTGAACCAAAAAGGGAGGTCGCGACCCCTGCACCACCCCTGGCTACGCCCTTGCTACGCTGCATACTGGTAAACCTATCACGCGGTTACATTCCACAACGGTGGATAACTTCAGCACTCCTATTCATTCATCAACTTGCGAGGAACACTTATGATGAATTGAAACCTTTCAGAGTCTTTCCTCCGTTGTTCTTAAAACACTAGAAAACTTCTAGACAGGTATTTGCGTATTTCGTGTAGGATTTATGCAAAACTTAACCCCAAACAACATGCATATCGGCGGAGTAAATCGAGCAGAAATTTAAGCACCGCCATCGCTAACAGCTTAAATCTAACTACTTCCTGTATTGAATTTATTAAGCAACTGTGTGAACATCATATCAAAGTAACACTAAAACGGATACCACGACACTCTGAATTGTATGAGGACGAGAGATCTTACGAGTTGGCAAGCATGGATCTCTCACGCTTTTGTTGGTCCTGAACCTTGTCTTTTACTCTCTGCTAGGTTCGCCAGAGCTGAAGTAATCAAGTAAACTTCAGAGAACTTTCCATCAGGTGGGAATGCACAGGTGGCTGCAGACAGCAGAAAGCGGTTTATCGAATGTGTGAGAATTGCTAGCAGATCTACCTATGTAAACTTAATATGCCTAGATTCAGATCGGCGGCTTCGCTACTCCCCGCACAATTTTCTGAATGCACATCTTTTTAAGATGGGAACGACTCAGCGCAGCTTCTGTGAGATCTGTAATACAGAAGAAACCCCACAACACGTTACTATAAACTGCAACAGGTTTACTTAACTCAGAAAACTTATATATGGCGAAATCCTCTGTGTCTCACCAGTTTCCGCCTCGGCGGAACCATGAAGATAGTGAAATTTTCCTTTGGAATGCCGAAATTTTGATTTGGTGATCTTATTAGAGTGGGACTTTGTAGGGGGCATACTTTTGCCTACACACAACCAACTTTGTCCCCACATTAATTTTATCTAGCTATCGTCCAATCTATGTCTGGTTTCATCAGTGTATAAGTTTGAAAGTGATATGTGTAAACATAAAGGTGTTTTTATGTTTTAGGCTTTCAAGCACACTTTTACGCTGCATAATTTTGTAATATTTTCAGTAATCTATTAGCTATGCATGATAAAACACTAGTCTTTCAAGCACACTTTTACGCTGCATAATTTTGTAATATTTTCAGTAATCTATTAGCCATGCATGATAAAATACTTTATGAATTTGGAGATTCGCATGGGTTTTTGCAAACTTATAGCCTGTAGCTGCAAGGAAATTTTTATAAGAGAGACAAAAGCCCGGGGAAATTTGATATCAAGGGGAGGGAGTCGCTGGACTTTGGAAGCATACTCCTCCCATTATGAAGGTCCAGTCTGTCTGAAATGGCGGTGAGTAAGTTTCTAATGGAGTTAATAATAACTTGTTACTGTTGGAAATGTTGACATGAATGTTTGTATTATTGAAGTAGCAAACTTTTTGACCAATCTAAATGTAGACGGTATCATTGCTGCTTCACTCGACACTAATGTGCCTACTATTATTTGGTTTCTCCATTCCCTTAAAAATTTGCCATGTCCATGAATCACGGGATGCCATGGCTCGGAGCAAGGTGCGCGGGGTCTTACCAGGGTGTACGAACTGGGGCGCCTTTTTGATTTTGAACCGGTACTTCAAAATCTAAAAACCTACATTCAGTGTTTGTATTAAATGTCATTGTTATTTATTGGCCTCACAACGCTGCGAAACATCTCCATTGAGGTTACCGAATTTTCAACGACTTTTTAAATCAATTTAATATAATTTTTAACTTCAGAAAGGATTTTGGTGAAAAAATTTGTCGATTTCTTTGGTCAAGTGGTAAAAGGTTTTACTGTGGCACTTTGGCAGGAGCTTGCTCAAACTTGTCCACACGAACCGGAAGAACCGGTTATTTGGCCCACCACTAATCTCCAATTTGGGAAAGCCAGAATTATCAACGCTGTTTTATTTGGAACTATTGTGACTACTATTATAGCATCGCACTATATATTCATTGTAGGTCCGGGGACAGATCGTTCAGACACAGCAGCTGAAAAGAAGAAAATTCGACATCGTCGGTTTGATAAAGACACAGGTGTTGTTACTTATAAGAAGGTTAGTTTCATTATTAATAAATGATTTATATAGCGTTACAGAAAATTTCAAATCGATTCTGTCTTATAAAAAGTTGGAATATTTATCTTGTCGTTTTGTTTTCGGTTCTAAGATACTATCTATCTTGTTTTGCGTATGCTGAATACTGCAGTGTGTTTGTTATTTAGGAAAAACCCGGTGACATCATTGTTACCTCTGCAGCGCTGGCGTTAAGCAAAATGTGCTAGTTGCAGTTTATATGTCATCGTTTTATTTTGGTCTACAGCTTCGTATCTACTTATCGTGTACTACCTTATGCATTGAGGTGACTAGAGTAGTTATCTGTACAGCGATGGAGTTAGGGAAACTTGTTTTTTCGTTTACGGTATATTGTTTACTATTTGAATTTTCGCCTTTTATATGTCAATTACGACATTCAAAAAATTTAATATCCATAAGTTTATGTTGCGTTTTAGGTACCCACATCAACGATTATGGGTGCTATTCAGCTGGGCATTGCAAATTCGCTTGGTCGTAATCGGCCAGGTCGCGATTTGTTACTTCAAGATTTTAGCGTTGTGGAGTCTCAGTACTTTCCATCGTATGTTTGAATACTTGTAGATTAAATTTTCTTCCCGAATATTATACTGTTTCAAGCTGTTTTAGAAGTAATTTAATAGTATTTTTGGCTAGTTTTTTTGATTTGTTTAGTAACCTTCAAGTTCAGGCCTGGTTTGTCAAATTGTGTTGCTGGCATTGAAATTTTGGCTCCATTATTTTGAAGCAGGACGCCTCAAAAATTTACTAAAGTGACCGACAGCGATTTTTGGCGAGTACTGTATATTTATTCATAAGTTAAATCGGCTCTACATAAAATGTGGTGTCAGACTTTTACGTAAAAGCAGTGGCTTTCTGATCCAAAGAAAACTGTGGAACTTCAAAATATTTCGGAACATCGGTATTTGCACAGAATGAAGTATAACTTGCGATCGACTGAATCAACTGTTATTGAACGCGCTGACGAAAGAACTGACTTCAGTTATAATCTATGAAAATTTCTGTAGCTAATGTAAATGCTGGAACCATATTGAGTTACAGTCGAAACGTAATAAGCTGCACATCAGTCTTTCTATTCTGGTATTAGCACTGCTTCCATACGGAGGCAAACTACCTTGCTTGATACACTGACTGGATTCGTACGCCGGCACGCTAAGTTTACTTAAAATGGCGGCAGTCTTGCCTTAGTTAAAATTTTGCGAGAATGAAACTCGGGTAAGCTTCAAGTAGACACTTACTGCCTTCTGTAATGGTGCCCTCTTCACAGAACCAAAATTTAACCTGCCGGCTTTGAGCTGAAGTGGGAAGCTGCAACTTGGGAGAACAGTAAATACCTGGAGAACTTCCTCAGGTTTGCGCGACAAAAACGGTTTCCCCGGGTTAGCCGGGCAGCTTGTATTTGCATTTTACCGCGTTTTTCATGAATTTACGAGGTGTATATCATTATTTCCGTTGCATATTTATTGTTTGGGTATATACTGATAATGCGAATTTTTGCTGCATTTTGTCATGAATAGTCGAAATATAAGCAGTAGTACTGAGTTTTGTTATAACCATTGTTTGTTAGGACGATAACTTTTGGTGTCACCTCAAAATACCTGGGTCGTTGACCTGGGGAATCCGCCGAAATCCCAGGGGTAGCTCGACAATTTTGACGACCTCCTTCCTCTGTGGAAAGGCCAGTACTGTGTATTCGGTTGTATTATGTTAGTATGCTGTACGATTCTATGTTGTATCAGTGATGTGGATTGCATGAGCTATCATAGGTCCTTGCTTAACTGATTATGTGTTCCAGTGAAGTATGATGGCAATCAAGTATTACATTATATCTTAACAAGAGTTCCCATGGTAAATTACATTTATGCTGTCTTAACATACCTGTTTATTGTTCACTGATACCTTTTATCAAGCGCATTATTACTTATGAAGTTCATAAAATAATCATCAATCATTTTATTTCACCTCTATGTGTAGTATTTATTTATTTTCGATATTATTATTTTTTGTTTGTGTTTAGTGATTTGGTGCTAACGCGTTTCAGTCTATTAATGGACTGTCCACAGTAGGGGGACCCCCCGCTTTATAAATTCTCATGTTCGTGAGATTTCCCCCATGTCCGCCCCCTTACTCGGCCGAAACCCCCATGATCAATTAAAGCCAAACATTTTTTATGGCTGAAAATTTATGTTTTTTGTTTGAAAATTGTTTAAACATTAATTACCACTATAATGATAAAACGTCGTTTTATAGCTTGAAAATATATTCTCGGCACTAAAACAACAGAAAAATATGGGAGTAATTAGTATTTTAAGTAAAATTTATAATTCTCCTTACTTTTAAATTTACCCAGAGAATGAACATGGGGACCTTTCGATGTTCAGTACCCCACTTTTTGGAGTATTATGTCATAATATTCGTACACAGCGCTCTTGATTCAACATAAGGTTATGAAAAGCTTTGCTTTGCGTTACTTTTCGAACTCATATACTGCCATTTTTGAATTATAGTGGTAATTAATTTTGTTGAAAATGACAGAAAAGCTTAAAAGCACCGTGAAGTACTTGAATATACGGAACCGCCAAGAATTTATGCCAAATCTATTGTTGCTTCCTAGTTGCCCAGATATGTGGAGAACACAGCGTAATACTGCAAAAGTTAAAAGCGGACTAAGCCTTCGCTTGCTGCAGTTAAAAAATCAAAATATTACCGTGATGTTTGACGGGCGGCTGTTGCGATGTCATTATGTAATATATTTTACTCGTCCCTGTATTCTTATCTATATTTATCGAAATATTTTCTAATCAATGTTTATTTTCAATGCTATTATGTATTGAGTATGGGACGAGCGCTGTTTGGACTTACGTAGTAGATACGAGAGATGGAACAGAGTCACTGTTTTGTTACCCGGTCATGGTAGGATCCGGTAACATGGCTACGGTAGTCAGCCACTGACAAAGCCATATTCCAAGGGACCCAATTCTGCCTATACGTAAAAGAAACGGCCATGGAAAACAGTTTATCTGCTTTAAAAGCGCTATTTGGACGGATTAAAATTCCGTTTTCTGTAGGGTATTAACCAACGGTTGGACAAAACAGGATTCAACTGTCGTGAAAGCGACTTGATTTTGCGTCGTGCACATCTGTTATGTTGAGTACAGTGCTAGGAAGAGTGCTTTGGGGACCTGAATTATACCGGCACAGTGTCTGGTCACACAGCGTCACTTGGTGATCCGGTCGCAGATGTCATCCAAAATGACCCAGTGACCCGATTCTATCGCTAGAGTCTGTTAGATGCATATTGAACGGAATCTTCACTCATTTCAATAATTTATGTAGACCCATTGCGCAGTCACTACATGTACGGGAACTGTTGCAAGATTTCCCAACTAAGATCGTTAAAATTACATGGACGTTTTAATTTGGGTTTAGAATGTGGTCGGCTTTAGTTTTCATTACTTAAGACAAACAGATTTAAAGCGACTTGATCAGAGAACAGTCGTTTAGAATAACTCGATACCGAATGAGTTCTGTTCACATTAATTTGGCGCCAAAATATTGTTTCAAATGGTGTTTATTATTGAAAAGGGGCGAGCAAAACGTTGCAGTTTCGGGGTGGATGGATGTTGTCATTTTTTGCTCTACACGTGTTAGTTTGAGTTTGCAGTAATTGTCGGCTGAGTATGCCAGTTGTTATAGTAAAGGCGAGTAAAGCGTTTGAGCCATGATATCGACTCCCACCAGATTTTTTATAATGTTATCTTTGAAAATAAGCAATAAGGCGTGTACCAAAGTTAAAAGCAAAAGTGACGATCAGCTGCTTCTTTCGATTATATCGCTTAACATTGATCAGACAACGCTGGGTTGAATCGATCAGAAATTGTATACAAGATAATGTTAAAGACGGCGACTGTGCTATGTATGTTGTCTCGAGAATTCTTTGCAGTCTATACAAAATTTATTTTTCGACACAAAAACTTTGGAAGCAATGGCATGAATGCTATGTACTTATTACCCAGGCTTTAATTTCAGTAGAATCGCTCTTGTTTTATGGTGCAACGCGATCACTTTGCTTTCTTTATTTGGTAATTACTTATTGGAAATTCCCACGAGTTAATGTTTTACCGCTTCCTTATGAATATGTTGAATGACGTTTATTACGTTTTGTGTGACATTATGTAACATAGCGCTTAGTTTTGTTTTGTTTCTCTGAACTCATTTTCATTATTACTGCCAGTGTAAACTACAGGAGCTCAAAACTCTCTGGAAAAATTTTTTAACTTCATGATATTTTTGAAACGGAGTGAGCGAAGCGAATGGAGTTTCCACCTTGAAATAATTTCCTAGCGCCAAAACGGAAAAAACTTCTTTTTTGTATTTCTATGGAGCTCATAACTCATCACCGGATGGATGGATCCTCACAATTTTTTTATTTGATAACAAATTCTTTATGGCCTTTCATTATACGCTAAACGTGCCGACCACGTGTTCCGGGTCACAGTTGTCCCCAAAGGGGCATAAGTAACATTTTTTGAAATTTGACCATGCGGGCATTAATATTTCGCGACCTAAAGTTAAGATAAATACGTTTTAACAAAACATAGAGACCACCTGCAGTATCCTCTCATAGAGAGCTACAACTTTATTATGTATGTTTGTCAGAGGTGCGGTTGTCGAGCTATGGGTCAAAGTTTAAGTGGTTCCTTTTTGTAGAGCAAATATGCCTCTGTGTATATAGTGTTTATAGTTTGTTGGTCTTCTGATTCCGTATGTCGCAGGCTGTTCCCATGATGAATATTAATGGGCTCTTGCGCTCCTAAAGACGCGACAACTAAAGTAAATCCGCAACATCTCGAGCGATATGGAATATTTAGCTTATTTTGAGCAGGAATCCAAACTTTGTGCAGGTGTTCACGCTTTAATCTTTTGTCAATTTTTGTTTAAATTGGCCTGTGAGACCCTAAATATATTATAGGTGGGCATTAAATTACATATACATAATCAACACTTAAAATTCAAAACTTTGGTCTGAGACAATCTGCTGGTTAAGTGATATTGACAGTATATTTTATAGTTATCTGATTACTACAGTACTCGCCATAAGTGATTTTGCAAAATGGAACTGAGATTCATTAAAAACATGTGTATAGTTTTTTTGAAGAAACATACAACCCTTGTAGAAAATGAAACAAACTGACTACAAATTCTGCACGTACCACGAACATCTAACTAGAACACCTTTCGGTCAAATTGTTAAATTTCTTGAGCGAAGCTGGATCTATGTATGATTGAGTATCGGATGAATACGAATTTGATTTTTTGAAAAAGCCTTGTCATTGAACGTAGCTAATGCATAATATCAAAACTTTAATTTTACTACAATTGCCATTCGCAGATGTAGCAACCATCGTTCCTATATTTTTTATTCATACGGTCTAAAATTTGGACCTCCAAAACAATACAGCTTCGGTTTGTGGAAAACAAATCTATAGTTGGTTTTAGCCCCATCCTCCACGTACTGTGAACGCTAAGTCCATAACAGTACAGTGCCGAAAAAGTATTGATTTTTGAGTGGTAATTTTCGCTGTGAAAAAGATACGTTTGTGGTACTTTCTGTACGTTAGGATAGGGGAAAGATAAAAATGTGTTGCGTAAGTATTGCGTAATTTGTCATAACTCGCAAGCGAGGATGAAACGGAGCGATCATGGTTTCATTTTTTAGTTATGATTTTGTTGAATCACATGTATCAGGCTATGTTTGATGTACATTACCACCCTAATACCACTTGAAACTTGAACTAATTGAAAATCGTAACACCTCGTCAACCCTAAACCCATTAAAAACAACTGACAATATATCAAGTATTTGTGCTGGTCTCTATGTAACCAAACCAACGTATTCAGCATATCAGCGAACCTAATATAGATAATATTAGTGTTGACCTGTCGCAATACGTAACCAAAAAACTGCAGCCAGACTACATTCTAGAAATCGAGTTATTGACCCTAAACCCATGAAAAGTATTAAATATAAGTGCTGGATTCTACATAGCCAAATAATTACTTTCATTGTTTAGAAAAACCCTATATTATCTGGCTAGTCCAAAGCTCGGAAATTATAGAGGGGGGCTCACGTACCGGGGGGCGCCAGATTTTACCGGGGTTTTGCCGGATTTTGTCGCGTCTAGACTTTTATTTTTCTCTGCAGGGGGCTTTGACCTGCTGGGGGGGCAGCCGAAAATGCTGGGGGGCCCCGCACCCCCACTTTGGACTAGCCAGATTATATAGACCATTCGTGATACCATGCAATCAATACATAACAAAACAAATGGAATGGACTATACATTTCGAAAATGGGGTTCGTCGACCTTAAAACCTTCGAAGCCCCATGAAAATGTATAATATAAACAATTTAGACTCCAGATAGCAAAGCCATCACATCCAGCTTGTTTGATAACCTAATAGGTACTCATTGTAAAGTAAAACACGCAATAACGTGCTGAAAATTGAAAAATGGCTACTTTTGCAAAATGGTCGACGAATCATATTCGGCCTCACATCGGCCCGCTGTTTGATCTAACAAAAAAGTCGAGCTCAGCAAAGTTGTACATCTCGATGAGGTCATTCTGGAATCTCGATGAGCTGAATGTTGTAGGTCTCGGTTTTTCAATGCGAAGCCTGTGTTTCGTGATATTGGGCTGCGAAAGACTGGTACCTATATGGCCAAATTTTTCAAAGAACCCTTAAAACCTGTTTTTGCCATTTTAGCTCCAAAGATGGGATCTGAGCTATTCGCAATTCAACTAAAGAGCACAGTTGCTTACTTTTGCTATCGAATAAAATTGTTTACCGAACGATGAGTTCTGAACGATCAGTTATGAATGATAGAAACATACAAAAAATAAATTTTTTACAATTTTCCCTGTAGCGCGCTCAGTGGAAACTCCGCTCGCTCCGTTTCAATTATTGAAAAAGCCTGCGGCTCTACTTTATTATTGTGCTCGCTGGGTGAATATAATATCATGTTAAAATTTATTGTGACGATGGATTTTTAAGGTGATTTTGTTACTCTATTATATAACTTTCTTGTCTGGCTACAATACTTAGGCTCAAATCTTGCGCTTACAGGCCCAGCTGACGTTGGCACGAAGAAAGATTGCTTTTGATTTAACCCATGATTTATATGTTTAATTCAAATGGTGCGAAAATAACGCATATTTCAAATTTATTAGATATTTCACCTATTTCAGATGGGTAAAGAGTTTGTAATTAGAAATTGATGTTTTATTAACATTGAGTAAAAATAATGGTCTTGCTTTTTCGTGACAGTTTTGTATTATTTGTCAAGTCACGTTTTAGCCTCGATTGCGTATTTTGTTATTTTTGGAAAGTAGGTGGTGCCACCCAGACTAAGAATCTATGTCTTATAATTTGTAAATATTTGTTTAGGAAATGTGTGTAATTTAGTAAAGCCTATGTACAACGTGCATTATCTAGCCTTGAATCCGGACAACGTAGCAAAATCTTTAACTATTTTAGTCCTCCCATAATTCTGCTGCCACACTGCTTTAATCAAAAATAATGCTGAAACTGAATTTGTCAAATTGCCTAAGTCGAAAATAGCTACTGCTATATCAATCTGAGTAAAGAATGAAAATGTGGTAATCATTCGTGATTGATATTTTAGCTATTGCCAGAAGTAACAGTCTTTATCAGAAATGTTTGTTCATTTTATATTTTGCTGTAGGACATTTTAAGATTAATATTGCAATAGCTCAGCATGTTGTACTAGTTTTTAAACGCTGCTTGAGAAACTTAAACATAAAAAATTCTAATATGAAATGAGTTTGTGTTTGACCTCTGTCCATGAGCTGTTTGGTAACTGTTATATGGAAATTTTTTGTTCGATGTAAGTACCCCTGTGTACGTAAATTAGCAAGCGTTTTCCGATAGACCAACTTATTTATTTGTGGCGAGGCTATGATAAAGTCTTGCGCAAGCTTAATTTTTGTATTTTCCCGTATGGTTATTGTCCCTGTGTAAGAGTTTGTCACCTTATAGCTAAAAATTTTCTTTACCTATGTTGTTTGTACGTGTGTGTGCTAGAACTCATTTGTATATTTGGATTCTCAGTCCAAAATATTGGATGATGGAACAAAATATTTCCTGTTGCATGTTTTTTGCATGTCACGTATTAGCAATTTTAGTTCGTACAATACAAAATATTTGTGTAGGTATGTTATTTTAGAAGTGCCCTGCCTCAGCCAAATACAAAGCCTCCGAATTCTTTGTTCTATCCTGGGAAGGACGACGAGAAGTAACCAATAAAAATGTTTAACTTATCGCTTGAAAGGGTTTATGTATTTTTATTAATTCAGTCATGCAAAGAAATAAAAGCAAAATCTTTCGTGAATTATTAGTGAACAGTTTATTTTGGTTCTATGCGTAACCGCTCGTGAAGAGCGAGCCTGTATGTAGTGTAGCGTTGCATAAGACGAAACAAAATTAATCTCATGCCGACATTGTCGATTTGGCGCTTCACGCGGTTTAGCCGTGGTGAGCTCAGCGATATGTTAATGCCTAGACTTCATTAGAAATATTGCATATAAGATTTTAATGTTTGGTTTTTATATTATTTGCGAACGATATAAGATTTCTCTATTTTATGTGCGAATCCTGCTGTTTGCAATAATTATGTTTTTATCGACTTATTCTTTTTCTACTTTCGTATCTATCTTTTATTGTCATCATTGGGTATGAGTGAATTCAAAAATGTCTGGAGCAGCCTGTAATTAGTATTTATTGTCCTGACCTTATAATGCTCTGTGATATTTTCGTTCTGTAACAGTACTCGCCATAAATGAGTGCTGTTCGCTCGAAGTTCGTTCAGTGTTCACTCGATAAATTCAAAGTTTTGTTCGCCATGTGTTCGAATTTTGTTCGAGACGTGTTCGAAGTTTTGGCGCACTTATTTAAATTTGTTCGAAAGCTATTCGAAGTTTGTTCGAGAATGAATAAATTTTGTTCGATTTCTGTTCGGTGTTCGTTCGTTCGAAATGTGACGCTCGTTTCTTGAGTATGTATATTAGTCCTACATTACGAAGGTATAACAAGTTTATCCACACATTGGACTAAAAATATACCAGCCTCCACTTTAGGGAATTCAGTTATAATCGTTATTTGTCTGCTTTTAAAGCCGAACTACACAATGTATATAAATTTGTCCCATATTACGAAGGTGTAACGGGCCTGTCCACAGTGGAAGGATGGAGAGATCCCCAACTTTCCAAACCTCTCCAATGTTTGTGACATTTTCCTCCAAGTCCGCTCCCCATACGGCCGAAACCTCCCATGTTCCACTAAATCTAAAAAATTCTTTAAATTTATGTTTTCTGTATGCAAAATGTCTTTAAAACATTAATTACTACTTTTACTAATGCTGTTTTAAAGCCTGAATGCTTGTACGATAAGTAAAACTACATGAAAATATGGTAATATTTAGCATTTTTAAGCAAAAGATATTCCTCCACTTTGAAAATTTTCCGGAGAATGAATATGGCGGCTCCGAAGTTCCTCCCACTTTTCGGACTGCTGCGGCCAGGCCAGTATAATATACAACAATTATTAAATATTTTCATAGCTTGAAAACTAATGTGTCCCGCTTTGACTTTAATCGAAACGTACAGTTTAACTGAAGCCGGTTACACCCACATACCGATTTATACGTGGAATGACAAACTGTAGATTAATACCATTAATGGTATAAAAGGATTTAAAGCTGTGCGTCGGCACCCCTTAATGTTCGCTGGTCATATGACACTGTTCGCCAGAATTTCTGTTGTTGTCTTTGGCACTACGCTAACGCTATAATGACAAAAATTTACCTATTTGGAAAAGTCTCTCCTGCACGCTCTGAGAATGACTTTTGAGAATCATACAAAAATTATTTGATATGCTCTAGCACAGAAGTGTCCGAACGCCATTCAAAAAAGACTGTGGATTCTCGAAGAGAGCCTGCAAACACCTGGTGCCTACAACAGAGTTTGTGTGTTCTCAGAAAACAGAACCCATAATTAATATTATAGGTATTTTTGGTCTGGAGATGTCTTGAAAAATTGGTTTGACCCATTGTCGACCTACTGTTGGAAGTGTACGGTTGAATTGTTATGTTTATTTGATAGTTCTCGTCTAGAGGATTCGTTGGAGCCAAATTTGACCCGTCAAAAATTTTTTTGCAGATTTCCTGGACCCCCTTAAATAAAATTATTTCTAGTCTTTTCGGTTTTTTTCATATTTTTGCGTCACATTTTGTGATACTGTTCAGGGGAACTGGTGTTTTATGATCCGCCTTAATAAAATGGTAAAACGACGATTCGTTTTTTCTATTTTTGCAATAACTTAAGTCTGTGTGGGTGTATCAACCCGAAAACCGGTTTTTTGATATTGCCAAAAACTTATTTCGATATCGCGAATTTGGGCTTCGCTATTGTACAGAACTCTTGATGGCGGTTTTTAAAAAAGTATTTCTGTCTACCTTTATTGTTCGTTCTGGTTTGTTTGTTCCCGATTGCGCTTTTCCACGAGGGAACTCATTGTATTTCTGTTTTATAGAAAACTTATTAAGTGTATTATTTCCGCTTGGTAGAACACCTATTTGTGGTCATTTAAAAATATTTGTTTGTTATTTTTCTGCTGGAAAATGGCTAAAAATTCAAACAGTAGATTAATTTTCCTTTTTTGTTTTGGTGGGTTAGGAGACTGTTCTCCTGTTACTGTATAGTTACTGATATAGCCTAAGTTACGCGGCCTCTTTCCACAAATTAAAAAAAACTAACTTTACATGATATATGGTTTTCTTGTTATTGTACTTACACGTTTGCATCAAATTTCGGGCTATTTTGATGCATTTTAGACTGAATTCAGCTTTATTTTGATAGCTACGTTTTTTGAAATGAAATTTTTATGAAAAAACTATTTCCAACATTTTTAGCCCCGTCTTCGATTTTACCGGTATTCTTAATTTGGTTATTATACTTTTTGAATTCATTGTGGTGATTTTCGTAACTCGATTTTGCACATGAAAAACATTGTTTTTAGGTTTTTTGCTGTTTTTGGCGTTCCGTAATAATTAGATAAAAAATATATTGACTCGGTATGTTTGGTTTAAAAATTATAACTTTTGGAGTGGAAGTAAAATATTTTCTTTAAATTAGCGACGTTATAGTTATAGCGAAATTTACAGGCGCAAAAGTGCCAACACTACTCGAGCGCAAACTGTTAAAACTGCTTCTAACAAGTTGTTAACCATGTTCCTTTACTCTGTATGCTCCGTTTGGAGGTGATAGATATTAATTGAACTGGCTCTGAAATTTTCATTAACGTAGTTAAATTTTGCTCAAATTACCAATATTTCTCTATGCTAGCCTATTTAGATACTTTTGTCCAGTTAGATGTGGTATTTTTGTATTTATTTTAGTCATAATAGATGAAATTGATTATTTTCGGCGGGATAGCTCTGGTGGTCGTTTGTTAATCATCATCCATTGACTCTGCATGCTCAGTTTGAAGCCATAGATATTGAACTGGTTCTTAAATTTTTTGTTAGAGTACCTATATTTTGCTCAAATTACACCATGTTAGGCTAGTTAGAGGGTTTAGTGCAGGCAAATGTGGTATTTTGTGTCTTTTTCCGTCCAAACAGACAAGATTGATTATTTTCGGTGGGAATAGCTACTGTGACCATAGTGATGTTTATCATAGATCATTAAAATTGCTATTTTACGGCGTAAAAGATACTTTTTTGCTATTTTAGCAAGAGTAATTTATTGTTTCTAGATAAATAATCAAAAAATTGTTTCAAACATGCATTTAACCATGTGCATTGATTTTGTATGCTCAGTTTGAAGGCTTTGGATATTGAATTGGCTATTTAAAGACTTTGTCATTATGTGGTATTTTTTATTTAGTTTAGTCCCCATCGACGAAAATTGATTATTTTCGGCAGAAATAGTTAGTCTGGTGGCCATATAATGTTCATAGGTTGTTTAATTGGTGATTTTAAGGCCTGAGTATGTCAAATTGAGCTATTTTTGTAGGTTAAGTTTAGCTATTTCTTCATGAATAATCAAAAAATTGCTTCCAACAAGTTGTTATCCATTTTCCTTTGAGCTAATATGCTTAGTTTGGAGGTGATAGATATTGATGGGTGTTAAATTTTTCGCTATTGCTCTAATTATCGATATTGGTCCATGTTAGGTTATTTATAGGCTTTGGTGCAGTCAGATGTAGTAATATTTTTGAGTATATTTCTTTCTCTTTTTGGGGAAAAATCCGGTTGACAAAGAAGGAAATTTCCCTTAACAGGCAAGGAAAAACAAACGCCTGACGCTTGGAAAAATGCTTCCTTTGTTGGAAAAATCCTATTATTATAATAGTGGTAAAATTTAATTTCTTACGACAGCCAGAGTATTGCAAAATCATTTTGGTTAATTTTTACTTTAAGTATTTCAGAAAAACGCTTTTAAACAGAATACAGTCGCTAAAATGCTCGTGAACTAACCGATATGTGAAATCCCTGTTGTGTACCTGTCTCGTGGCAAATTTTTTTCGTAATAAATGTTTTAATCATACATCCAGCGGCTAAAATCACCCCTGCAGTAGGCTGGGAAAGTCAAATCCTGTATGTTTCCCTGTTTTTACATTTTGATTTTTCAATAGGGAGAGATAATCATTATTAATAATGCATTCAGTCGCTAAAATTGCTCTGGAAGGTTACGGAAACCCCTGCATCGTGCCCTAGAGATTTTTTGTTACACTGACGACATACGTAACATATGTAGGTTATAACTAGGAAGCTAATGCTTAGTATTCTGTTATAACATGGAAAACAGGGGTTTGGCGCTGTTTTTTTTGTAACAAAGTTATCGTTAGTTAAAAATCTCTAGAGTAAAATTAGTGCTTTTTGGGGGCGAATGAATGCAATTCAATTTCAGTAAAGCGATTAGAAAAACAAAACTGCAATTTTAGTCGTATCGTAATTTTGATAGATAGCAATAATTATTTTTATGTATTCTGTAACAAATACTTCATTGATTGCAGTTTGTTGTCATCAATTTTATGTATACTATTGTCACGCAAAGTGATCCGGATTAGCCAAAGGTGGGTGTTTTTGTTGAAAAAATGTGCCCAAATTAAGCTATAGCCAGCGCAGATTATGATTATATTTTTAAGCTTAGAAACAGCAGTTTTTTGAATGTTGCCAACGGTTATCTAGATTGGTTAAGAGTGGGTATTTTTGTTGGAAACCGTGTTTTCGCGTTACGTTATAGGCTTCGCAGATTATTAAAAGTTGTCATTAAATTAGCAATATGAGTCAGTTTAGTGCCTTGGCATTAATTGTGTGCATACTATTGCGCCTTTCACGAATCATCTAAATTGTAATTTTAATACCTAACAGTATATCTCGGCTCTCCACATTGGCGGGGTGAGGCCACCTGGCATTTTTCGGCTCCCCCTGGTTCAGAACAGGTGCCCCCCGGTTTATGCCTCAAGGCAAAATTTTAGGTTCCTCCTGGTTCGCCGCCTCTTGGAAATTTTTCCAATACGTCCAAAGTACTTAAAGTTTCATCAAAATTTTCACTCAAATCCTTTTCTGAAGCCAAAAATTTTGCAAATTTTGTCAAAATTTGCTTTAAAATCGCATTTGACAAACCATCATTCGCATTCGTTCAAACCACATGTTTTGACAGCGTTTCTGACACGATTTTTAACGGTTTTTCTCTTGGAAAAATTGGGTGCCCCGGTTTGGAACTAGAGGGCCCCCTGGTTCATGCCCCTGGCAAAATTTTGAGCGAATGGAGAGCACAGTATTCGTGCTCTTTGGTATATTTAGTTGGTTTGGAAGTTATACCCAATGTGAACAAAATGTAATGCAAGTGAAGGAAATATGGCTTTGGAAGAGCGGATTTAGCTTGCAATATAGAAAATGGCTTAGCAAAAATCAGCGCCAAACGACTGTTCTTTTCCATTGTATAACATAAAGCTAAACATTATACCCAACATAGTCGAGGTCTGATTTTAGCAACTGGATGATGGCGAAAACATTTGTACCACAAAAAAATTTGCTCCATGCTGGCCTGTCCACAGCCCTCCGAAAAGTGGGGGAGGAACTTCGGGGGGTCTCCATGTTCATTGTCAGGGGAAAATTAAAAGTGAGGGGTTATAAATTTTGCTTAAAAATACTAAATATTTCCATATGTTCATGCATTTTTACTACCGTGAATGTATTTTCAAGCTAAAAAAACGATATTTTAGCATTATAAATAGTGATATTTAATGTTTAAAAATAATTTACAAACAAAAACATAAATTTTCAGACACAAAAATTTTTTGGAATTAGTTGAACATGGGGTTTCGGCCGAGTGTGGGGGGCGTACATTGGGAAAATCTCACGAACATGGGGGATTTGAAAAGTGGACAGGCCAGACATGACAGGAACACAACATGAATTTCAACTATGGACTAGTCCACGGTCATTTTAGCGACTGCGTTATGTTTAAAACATTATCCAAAACAGCTAAAGTATTTCCAATGCCATGGCTGTCGTAATAATTTACCCAGCTTCATCGCTACTATTATAATTACCATAAAAACAGTATTTATCCAATACACCAGTATATGAAGCATTTTTTCGAGAATACATGGAGGTTTCTTTTCGCTTGCCCGTTAAAGGCATTTTTCCCACTGATTAGAAATTCCTCGCATCGGAGCAATTAATCGATCACTCTATCGATTGTATTCTACGATGCCTGCATAACCAATGTAGTTAGGATTAAATAATAGCAATAATAATACAATATTTTTATTATATAATATATTTAGCCTTTCAGGCTTTCACCTTTAACTTTTATGTATCGTTAATATCCACGTTATTACCTCACAATTAGTGTTCACCTTACCATACGCATGGAATTTCATATTGTATTTTTATAGAGCTGACTCTACATAGAGTAGGATCAAAATATTTTTTTGCTTTCAACGGTACTCTACTTCAATGCAACTTTGATGATAATTGCAGCTCTTTTTATTTTATCGCTTTTATTTGGGGAGCTGTAATTGCGGTGTGTTTAAATGGGAAAAATTCAAAATCGATGTTTTCGACACCCTATATCGAAACCAGGAAAGGACGTGGGTCACCTAATAGTGACCCGCGACTCAAGGTGATAGACGGGGCTCTGGACGAACGGTATTTTACAGACCCATCGATGATCCACTTTAAAAGCGACCTGCCAGCAAGTCTCCGGATCTATCAATGCTAGTGCTCGCGCAAAATTGATTCACCGCTTTCAATGCCGCTAAAGTGTTCGTTTTGTTTATATTATTGTTTCGTCATGAAATTGTCGAGAAACACTCTTTCGCGAAAAATTCTTTGTCACCATGTAAATTCTTATAGAATTCTGAGTAGAGTGAGTTGAACTAGTGTAGCGAAGAATTCTCTCTGGCCAGAGTGGTAAATTTCGTCCGTGTCCTTTTTTGGGATTTTTTTGGAGTTACACACATAACTAAACTTTAGCTGGTCGGATGAACTCTCGCGATAGCTCATTTGAGAGCTTAAAATCTCTATTTGTGCCAATTAGTTAGGCCTCAAAACGGATTCCAACTCCTTTGGGCTGTTAAAGTAGGTAGTACGGCCTTGTATTCAAGGGCGTAGCCAGGAGTTTTGAAAGGGGGGTCGCGAAGAAATGTGAAAGCGGGGTCCAGGAGAACAGATCATTCAGTGATGCACATTTCTACGAGTTAACCGTGTACGAGCGGAGAAAGATTCAATGAAATTACATTTCCTAACCCGGAATAAGAAATTGGTATATTAAGTACGCCGTGAACAAGTAAAAATGCAACTGTTGCCAAAATAGAGAATTTTTATACAAACATGTGAAGTTTGGTCAAAAATACAGTTGAAAGTAATTGTTTTCTAGTGCGAGAGAGGCTTGTTTTAGGACAATTTCCGATATAATTTTCAACCGCAATCATTAAAAAATTTTGTTTGGGGTTGAACCAAAAGGGGGGTCACGAGCCCCGCAGCCCCACCCTTGGTTACGCCCTTGCTTGTATCATTTAATTAGGATCACATAGCTAGTGCAAATAAACAACGGAGGGAAGGATCGGTTTCACCCGTTGGGTCAAATCTGTTGATGTGTTCTAGTGACCTCGGTGTAGATCCAATCTTTTAACCTAGGATGTTAAGTTATGATTTTGGCCATTTTACGTTATGTAAACTTTATAATATATGCAACAAGAGTATTTGTGGAACGGATTAACAAAATTTTACTGAAGTGACTTTTGGCACCATGCTACAGTTACAATCAGAATTAAGTGCTTATAAAATCGAACGCAAACGAAATCGAACGAAATCGCAATTGATCGATCTTCGTTTAAACGAAATTCGTTAAGTTAAACGCAAACTATCATAATTTTTTATTAAAATATTTTTTATTTCAACAGAATCGAAATTCGTTAAATTAAACGCGAACTAACATGTTTTATTAAATTTTTATATTTAATTTGACGCAATCGAAATTCGTTAAATTAATCGAATTACGTTTAAACGATCGATTTTCGTTTAAACGCAAACGATCGAAATCGAACGAAGCTTCGATCAATTTTTGAGCACTTAATTCTGATTGTAACTGTACTTAGGCTTTTCGTGCATGTGATCATGCAGTTGACTGCACGAGCGTCCGTTCGTGAACGAGAACTGTTGAATCGTCATTAGAAATTGAAATTTGTTAACAATTCGATTCAGGATTTTCGATATTGTTTGTACGAAGTTACAGCTAACTTGAAATATTTAATTTGTGACATCATACGATACCTGAGGACCTTATCCAGTGTCATTTTGTACATTTTCCAGTGGAATCGGTCTTCCAGTTTTGAGACAAATTTAGTTCAAAATTTCAACGAATTTCAGTTCCTTTCCGGTGACACATGTATCGTTTACCACAGAGCTGACATTAAATATGTGCTCATGTTAGTTTAAAGCTATCGGATACTTCTAAAGTGTCTTTCACTAAAATCTATCAATAAATTAATATGCAATGGTGGTACCATGCGCTCAAAACTGTAATAATTGGGTTGTTGAGCATTGGTTAGCTCTAAGTTCGAGTTTTAATAAATTCTAAACTTAAATTAAAAATTAAAAAAATTTTTTATATTTTTGACGTATTGAACCTGTCTCAAGGTCGTAAATATAAACCGACATCTTGTCGAACACTGACCTGCTAGTTGTTATTCCTTAAAGATTATCACAAGTTAAGCTTCAGCAACTAAGATTATGTCTTCATAAATTATTTCTGCTGTATGTAACGCATAATTAAACTATAGTAACCAATAGGCTGAAAGTTGTTACTACGAGTTATTTTCGAGCCCATGACTGGCAACATCGGTATAATTTTGACTATGTGTTCATTCCAAGCTTGTCACTCAATCATTAGGCGTTATGTTGAGAAATGTGGATGCTATAAGCATTAAAATAGCATACATAACCTTTGTAGCTGTTGAAGATAACCTTCAATCAAAAAGCGGCGCTGTTTGGGCTGGGGGGATCAGCAAATGGTAGCACGCCGCTGAAATTGGTACCAGTCGACTCAGCTCGACGAGCTGAGTTCAAAAATACCGCATACGACCATTTTCCGAAAAAAAAATTTATTTTTTTCTGTTTTTACCCAATATCACCTGAAAATTTTAAAATTTTTTTTGCAAAATAGACTTGATGCACCTAAATCGATCCAGTATTACCGGAGAAACTCAATGGTACCATTCATATCGATATATCTGGCCTCCCTCTGAAGTTATGCGCAAGAACAGTTAACCACTTCGGAAGTAACCCTTTGGGAACGCTCGATTGATGATTTATTTTCCATTTTTTTTATATTTTACAGCATAATATTAAGCTATGGCAGCACGTGGCAGACCTCAAAATACTAGATTTAACATTTCGCCCCTTAATACTATACTTCCTGAACCTGATATTAACAATTTGCGCATGACCTATAACCCAATGGTGCGTAGAACAAATACATATGAAGATACTATAATCTGCTTGCCCAATGGAGACTTATCGCTAACAACCAACAATGTACATGTGGCGACGCGATGTATTTGGCTGCGCGTAATGACCTCGCGCGCTTTGACAAGTACAAATGGTGCTGTAAAAATTGCCGAGCCAGATTATCTATTCGAAGCGGCTCATTTTTGGCGGTCACCGGATCACATTGGAAACGACACTCGTGATCATTTTCGGCTACATCAACAACTTGCCGTCAAACTTCATTCGCTTGCAAACAGGCGTCGCCACAGATACCATTACGAACTGGTACAACTACTGTAGGGATGTCGTTGTGGCTTACGACCGTGATCATTGGCAAAACAGCATGTTGGGTGGCCCCGGTATCGACGTAGAATTTAACGAGTCGAAGTTTTTTGGACAAAAATACAACCGCGGCATGCCACGTCGTCAGCATGGTTGGGTGGTGGGCATGATTGAACGACAAACGGGCGAGTGTCTACTTTTCCACGTCCCCAATCGCACCATCAACACAATCATGCCTCTAATATTTCAATATATCCGAGCGGGAACCCGCATCATCACCGACAGCTTCCAGACCTACATCCAAGGACTGCGCCGCCTACCTAGCCCCCGCCATATACTCACGCCACGGTCAACCACCATAACCGCCAATTCCTTAATCCCGACAATCCCGACGCCCATACGTAAAACATTGATGGTCTCTGGGGAAATTTGAAAACCATTCGGCGACGCCAAGGTGTTCCTCATAGCCTATTCCAGCGAACCCTTATTGAATTTCAGTGGCGACGACAATTCGCTGAAAATGTCAGTGCACTCATTGCCCAAATCGGAAACATGTATCGCGTCTAGAGGTTAGTTCCAATGTCTGTAATACGTTTTCTTATAGAGTTCTAGATTAAGCCTAACAAGATAAGCCTAAGCCTTAGACTAAGCCGGGGGCTTCCGCCCCCCGGACCCCCGCACTAAGTCGCTGCGCTGATTAACTGCCACGGTTTTGGGTGCACAGTACTGGTGCTTCCTCGCCTGCGTTTGACGGTGCAGTATTTCCGGATACCCTAACCTAAGCTTCAAGCTTACCCTAAAACTGAGCCCAGTCTAAACCTAATTTCCAAACATCAAAACATCCATTTTTCGCTTGCATTCCCGATATCGGGGGCCACATCTTCGTTTGACGGATAGTAATCGTCACACCCAATGCATCGCCCATTGCATTTTCTATATCATATCCAAATTTGAGCTCAGTCGGTCAATCCAATCCAAAGTTATATCCAAAAAGGTCAAAAAACCAAAATCCATATTTCTAAAAAAATCCGACCCCTGACATTGGGCCCCTCTCCTGAACCCATTTGAAGAGCTAGAGCCCTGAAACCTTTTCCATTGGAAAGAACAGGAAAAATGATCCATGGGGGGTTAGGGGGGGCGACTATCTTAAGCAGAGCTTTAGGAAAAAAATTGCCAAAAAAGCCTCTATACCCCGAAAATCCAAATAAAAAGAACAAATAATTTAGCATCATCAGGAGGTTATACCTGAAAAGGGGCCACCCTGATCTCGAAGAGATCTCTTTTGGGGGTGAAAGATGATTGGGGTCCAGAGACTATGGTGCTGTGCTGAAAAGATGGTGGGCCCCTTCTCTGATTTTTTCACCCTCAGCCCAATTTGGGCCCAAAAAGCAACCACAGTGTAAATGCCTATGGTGTTCCAATTTCTGCAAAAAGAACTAGATTTGCACTGTAAGAAGCGTTTTCGTAAGATAAGCAGACTTGATTTTATAGAAGCTTTAGTGCAAAGAACATTGGAATAAATATACCCAGTAGCGTATATGGAAATATCGGGTATTTTGTGTCATTAGCCATATAATCTGGTTAATTATGCTTTGAGCGGTACGTTTTCTCGTGCGACGGTAGTTGGGATTTCACCATGTGCTGTCGATTTGTATGTTATTATTACACTTTTGACGTAGCTAAAATGAAAACGAATAATAAGTCATAGCAAAAATATAGCATCCTTGAAAATTGTCATTTCGTCAATGTAACCACTAATTAAATCGTCATAAAAAGCGTTACACCGATTTAATTAACACATCGAAAATTGTTGAATGTAGGTAAAATGAAAAAATTGTTGGGTTACGCAGTAGTGGTTTTGTGTTTGTACATTTTCATCAAAAACTTGAAATGAACGAGATTGAGTAACAAAGTACAATTTCACCTCGTCTGAGTCCACGCATACCAATATGACCCACGAACTACCATGTGCGACCCACGACCCACGCTGTCCCACCGAAAAATCGACTCATGACCCACGACCCATGAAATCACCTTCCATTTCTGATCGAAAGAGTATTTGTTTTTAATCGCCTTTTTGGTTCCTACGGCGTAAGCCAGCTGCTACGCGGAAACGCTACGGTTATGTTTAAAAGGGTGGATTGGCTGCGCGCCTCATACTCAGTTACTGTGACGGAATGTTGTATTATAATACTGTTCAGCTTAATATTTTAATAAGTCAACTTTGGCTAGGCGGATTTATCCACGATATATAGCTCATTTGAAGTTTGAAGTCTCCATTTTAATCTCTTTAGTTAAGCTGTAAGTCCGGTTCCAATATCAGCCCCTCATCCGAAGAACGTGCCGAACGTGGACCGAGAAATAACGTTATGTATTGTATTTAGACAGCCGGGGTAGATATCTGAGTCCAATTAGGCTTATTTTGTAGAGATAACAAAGAGGTATAACACCATATGATTCCTTTAGGCTTTTTGGACCCATTTGTAAAACTCCCTTTGACACAAATTCTGCAACTATTCAATCTATATAGGTGTTATTGATTCCATTTTTAGAGAAATTGTTCATCCTGTATATAGCTACAAAATGGTGTACTGCTTTAAGGTTGATTCAAAACCTGCTTTGGAACAGGCCCATGAGACCAAAAATACCACAAAACCGGTAATACCTCTGCAACCGTTCAAGCTACATATATAGGTGACATTGATCTTATTTTGAAGTTTCTATTCATTCTCTATGTAGCCGCTCATGGTGTGCTGCTATTGTCATGATTTACACTGTAGGTTTTGACTAAAATTAGTTTTAATGGGCCTACGCGACTCAAAATACACGAAATCGGTAAATCCTCTATACCCGTTTGAGTTATACGGGTATTATTGGTTTGTAGAGTTACATTTAGTATATAGTTGCAAATGGTGTGCTGCTATTGTCTTTATGTACGGTACATAGTTAGGTCAAAACGGGGTTATGAGTGTGCCCACACAACCCAAATTCATCAAAATACTAATCTACGCATCCGCTCGAGTTATCAGGGTATTGTTGTTGGTCTCATTTTGCAGATATATTCATTCTCATAAGCTGAATAATATATATAGTTAGTCATCATCAACCATTTAACCAGTGTGGCTGATATTCAGTTCATTTCGTAAGTTGATGTTCAATATAGATGTGTACGTTTCCCTATTTCATATATATTCAACACTGAAAATAAACAATCTTTACCATGAGAAAATTATTAGTTTTAGAATTGTTAGATGGTGAAGTCGTCCGTGGGAGGTATAACATTATTTTGGGCCTCCTGTGCGGATAGTAAGGTAAACGGATTTTGAAATATGTGTGTTTAGTAGCTTACAGAAGCGTGCTGAGCAGGGCTTTTTCAAAATGGAGCCCAGGTCCAGACCTTAAACACCGGAACCAGACTTGCAATTTTTAGCTGGAGAATTTCACGAAATTTTATACAATAAAGAAACGTATTTACGAAACGCAATTTGACATTGTTACATAATTACAAATATATAAATTATTCTCTGCCTATCCCAAGCCAAGATACACGATGAGGGCCATCCGTAAAACCAGCAACAAGCAACTATATGTATATGTAAGTACAAATTGCTGAAAGCGTGCACTTTGTAATAGAATTTATTAGCAGACCCTATGTCTCCAAAGCCGAAAAAGCGTGGTCCCAGCAAAAATTTATTGTGCCCAGACCCCCCGGTGGACCCAAAAACCTTGGTTATGAGGCAACAACAATAATTACACAAGCCATCATAAAAATATTATTGCAGGTGCACTCTGATTATAGAAATAATGTTTTTGTTTTATTTCGGCGTAGTTTCCTCGTATTAGTCATTTATCAAATGATGATGTATACAAGGTGGTGTTCAAGGTGCATTAGCGTAGGCGAGTTGGATAGTTGGTTCCCGGAGGGAGGGGGTTAGGGCGGACGGGCTAACCAAAAAATATATGTAGTATATATTCACAATTTTTTTTCTCGCAGATTTGTTCATTTTTCTTTACAATTTTTGTTCATTTATTACTAAAATTTTCCGCGCATGGGGGAAGGGGGACTTGCAGGGCCTAAAGGCGGAGAGATAATTATGGCGGTGCGGTCCTACTGGGAGGGACTAACAACCTATTTTCTATGGATGCCTATATATTCCATAGTACCAGGTGCAGATCGACGATACACGCGACCTACTTGCGGTGGTGGGGAAAGCAACCATTCGTGGTTTTTTTAGAGCAATGTGTAGCAGTTTATCACATCAAAGGTGCTAGCCCTGCTATTACAGGCAATAATGTTTCGGAAACAAACTGAATCGCCTGTATGTGCCTTCATGTCATGACCACCACTACAAACGACACCGTCCGAAAGTGTCAGTCTAGTTTAGATATTAATGTAAAAACTGAATGACAGTGTGACGTCGTATTACGTTCATCCCGGCTGTGTAACTATATCAGGGCCTTTGAGAATGTTATCTTTCTGCTCTTTCCCTGAATTAAGACAATGTTATATGCAA
The DNA here is from genome assembly GCA_030248225.1 of Trileptium ribeirensis. Lineage (NCBI taxonomy): Eukaryota > Metazoa > Nematoda > Enoplea > Enoplida > Thoracostomopsidae > Trileptium > Trileptium ribeirensis. The sequence continues at coordinate 47,580 of JASANE010012979.1, forward strand.
CTCTTCACAAATCAAAGCCGAGAAGCTTTCTTGTTTTATCATTGTAGAGCATCGTGTGCACGTTCCACGCAGTGACTGACATTTTGATTTTGATTTTCTTACCGCTTGGGTAGAGCGCCATTGGCCGCGGTGAAGCGGAATGAGCTTAGTCAACATGCATTAATGTTGAATGTAATTACATTTAAATTAAAGTGCTCGCCAGAAATTGAACGACCGAACATCGAACTGAAATCGAACAAACGTCGAAGACTTTTCGAACAAACTTAGAACAATTCTCGAATAGATTAAAAAACCCTGCCAAAATTTTGATTACGTCTTGAACGAAATTCGAACAAAATTTTGAAGTTGTCGAACGACCTTCGAGCGAACATCACTTATTGCCGGCGAGCACTGGAATTACATGTACTAAGCTCACAGGATTATAATGTAGAAAGAAATGATGATCCACAATAGTATTTTCTAGCAATAGTCCTCTAGTTTTACCTTTCACTTCCTTTGAATATGCCCAAATAAAATGTGCGATGCTGACGGTCCAAACGAGTTTCCTTATATTTGAACTACGTATAGCTTGTGGCAGTTAATATATTGTGGATTCTATTTCGTAGCTATGCATTATATATGTATGATTCTGGTTTCCCCTTTTCGTGTTTTTTCGAATATCGTCAAATTACAATTTTAACGGTAGTTGGGAATTCACTGATATAGGAGCTTCGTATATTCATATTTGGCCTCTCTACAGGACCAAAATTTTACCTGGGGATATTTGAGCTGGATGCCTCTAGCTGCAGCCTGGGGGAATTTCCGCATAGGTTACCTGAGGAAATCGTACCCCCAGGTTAACTGTGGTTTTACAATTTATGCAGGCTGCACTTCATTATGCTTATAATTATGTCATAAATATAGTCGAAATGTAAGCAGTGATGTTGAGTTTTGTTATAACCGTTTCGTACTAGGACGATCGTTTTTGATGTGAGCTGGAAATACCTGGTGGTGTTGGGGGGTTGACCTGGGGGGGCGCCGAAAGCCTGATGTCTGTTCTGTTTGTGTGGAGAGGCCAGTATTATTTATTTACGTTTTATTATGCGCTTGTTTGCTTTGATCTTATTCTTTCGTTGGTTTCTGGTGGTGTGAAATTTTTCGTATTTAGCCTTTTGTTGTTTAAACTTGTCTTTGTACTGTGAAGCCCCTCTGCTTGAGAACATTTAGAAACTGTAGACATTCATTGCCGTTTTTATTTACCTATACCATTAGTAGCTGGCTGTCTCTGCTTTATCACAGGCTGTCCGCTATTGCTTTCCTGTTAATATTTATATGTGTTGGAACGTCGTGTGCATGTTATGAAAAACCCCTCAAGACTCAGGTAAATGTAAAGGGCGTTTGTCAATCGCCGTATATTACATTCACCAATTATTGTTCACGTAGTTTATTATTTTTAACCAGAGACCGTTATAGAGTTCTGATGTTTTAGGAAAAGTCGGTCATACTCATGTGTTATGCCATAATGGTGTAGGTTTTCAGCCTGTGTTTCTAAGGATAGCGAGGTTACCTCCAAGTTTTCTGTGACTGTCAGCTGCACCCCCAAGGTTTTCAGTGGGAGGGGGTGCAAGCTATCAGGTTGTAGTAAACCATAAAATTGGAGGAAGTGCTTTTGGGATTACTGTTACCGGCTGGTTGTTAGCTGGCACCGCCAGTAAATCACAGAGAGTAGACGACATCCGAAGAGAACCCTTTGTGCCTCAATCTTGAGGGGTAAGTCAAAAAACAGCGCTGTCACTAAATCAGACAAATTCTTATGTCCGAATTGACATAATCCTTGTCTACAAAATTTCTATATTGGTCCCTCGCTAATAAGAATATAATTTGATGATTCATAAACTCTAGTTATGTATATTGTCGTGCTAGAAAACGTTGAAAGTTGAAACTGTGATCTTCATCAAAATGTAACTTTGCATCAAGAACCGAAAGGTATATTTAATAAAAATGCGTTGGTTTTATCACTATGTACTGCTGCAGGAAGGTGGATTTTAGAAAAATAAATATACAGGGCTATTGGCATTGTTCAAGTTAATTGTTATATACAGTACTCGCCAAAAATGACCGTCGCATTTCGAGCGAGCGAGTCTCGAGCTAGCCACGAACGAGTGGCTCGCTCGAGATTTCGAAACTATTTAAACTAGTAACACGTAAACGTGGGTGACGGAGGCATGGTGGTTAACAATCGGCCGAGTCATTCAAAAGTTATAACACACTTAATAATTTTTCACTCATTTTTAAGAGACTTTGCTTAATTTTAAGAGAATTTATAAAGGTAAGTAGATCACTCGTATACAGTCTTTTAGAAAACGTGAAGGTACATGTTATGTCAAAAAATGACCGAGATAGCACGAACGGTTGTCGAGATATGATGAACTTAGGTTTCCCTAAGTCAATTTTAAGAGAATTTGCTTAATTTTTAAGAAATAGTGACTTAATTCAAATAGCCCACAAAAACCAACCCCAACCCACCACAAAAACACCCCCCCCCCCCCCCCCCTTTTGGAGGCGTCAGGAAGACGATCATAAACATCTTTGGCCCGATCTTTTAAATACGCTGGCAATACTCTCAATCTTAACGCTTCACCGATCAATTTGGCTTCACAGACTGTGTTAAAATTTTCAATCCAAGTGTTAAAATCTTGGCCGGTCAAATCCCCTTTATACGGTTTTATTGTAAGGTCAATTTGGTTTGCTAAGCTAGCGCGATGTGATAATTCACCAAATTCATATGATAAATTCTGTAAACCAGTATCTAGTCTTGTAACTAGGTCTTTTACGACATGGTCTAATTGACCAATATTCTTGGACAGCGAATCTACCATTTTTACCTTCTCCTGACTTGGCACAGAGTAGACAAAACTATCCGATTCTAAGTACGAACTGTTATTTGGTTCGTCGTCACTAGATTCTAATCTTGCCCCACTCCTACTTCTCAAATTATATTCAGCCGTATTTGTCCGCAAACCCGAAGTTTCAAAAAACGGCACGATTGAATGCAACGATCAAAGTTCACCAGACTCGGCTATGAAGAACCGAATCTCGGTGGGACCTCCAAATGTAACGAAGAACAATCGAACGCTAGGGTTTTAATTTAACACTCAGGACTTCTTGGGAATGTCCGACTGTCGTTACGAATAGCAATGAACTCTGACGCTTTAATTCAACTACAGCTTAAGCCAAATCAATATCTCAAAGTAATCAAAGTCAACTATCAGTCTGGCCTCTAAGCTATGATACTATCAATGTCTATGCGTGTATACACAACCAATTCCACTCTGTCTATTCTCAGCAAAAGAAGTATGCGCGGCGTAATACAATAATAACTGTATAAGTATACTGCGGTTCAAAACAAGCAACTCCAATTGAAATGACGAGCAAGATACGTACGTACAAAATCCAGAATCCACCAAACTGTATAATCAAAAAATCTCCAAAGCACAAAAGACAATTATTTGTTAAAATATCGCAAAGGTGAGCAAATGCTCTTTAACACTCATCATCATGCCGCAATGTCTCTATCTTTACTTCTTCAGAGGAAATCTTTATACCGCTTTAATATCCACGAGCCGCGTGACTGTCCACAATAATAGCCAAATACTAGGATGCTGAGGTGCACCTCGAACAAACGACCGATAAGTAGAGATGCCTCTATGCCACAATATAAATGTACTAATATTCACACTCCTTAAGCCGCTGGGAAACAGAAGTAACCTGTTAATACCACCGTAAGGTCCAAACCACAATATGACTGACTTACGATAACCACAAAAGAAAACACTAGCGAACAACCAACTAACGATCAAAACTCTAAACTGTCACTCAATAGCTAACGAATAAAACTGATGAACAACTGAGAAGAGGCTAAGCAACAACTGTCTATCTCTCTGACGGTACAACAAGAATGAGCCCCAGAGCAGAGTGAGTGCTGACATAAATACCCAAGCTCCAACAACTTCAAATATCACCTTAAAGTAATTTTGAAACCCAAGTAACATTTCGATTCCGAATACCAGTGAACTATTAATAGCAAGTTGTTTCAACACAGCTCCGTCTCGGTGGTAGCGAAGTAGTATCAGTATAACTATACGCCTTGCACTATAAAAAGAAGTAACAGATTCAAAACAACCTACAGTTGTTTAATTTTACCAACAGCAACTTAATGACAGCACTGAAACATTAAAATGTCAACAAAAATCCAATTTTGACCGACGACCCTCAAATTTCTCCGGCTGGTTCCAAAGAGAATTCATAAAAATATTAAAATTGTAAGCAGGCAGCCCACTAAAATTTAACAGTATTTCTTGACAAAAACAACTCATCACAACAACAGATCACCGATAATATTGACGGCTCGCAATGTGTTGGTTTATATATACACATGTACATACATTATATAAAGGTGTACACACAATTATAAAACACATAAATACATACAAGTATAATCTTCTTTGACAAAAATCGCAAAAGTGCTCACGCGAGCTTATAATGTAAAGATCAGATATACGTAGACCCAAATCTTGAATATATAACAAGATATATATAAAACGGCGAAGAACAAAGTATATACATGTAAAGATAAAACGGCGAAGAACAAAGTATATACATGTAAAGATATGTGTCTTTTAATTGCTACGGTGAGTTAACCACGCCTTTGAACAATAGTATAAATCAGCACAACATAATTATCTAACTTTTAGTGACAGGGCTACACGATTAGAAGCATGGGCCCAGTCATGGTCCCAACGCAATACAGTAGAACATAGAAAAGAACAACAATCACATGTGTGCTTATACAAGTAGACATTCGTAGGTACTAGCACCTATGTCTACGCAGACCCACATCTCGTATAAGTATTTAGAATACATAAACTCTGGGCGCAATATTATATATATAACTGTCACCAGTCCGGACACCATACACGCACAATAGACGATCGAAAAGCTAATTGACAACGATAATGTTGCTAGTAAGCGCATTGATGTCAATTGAGGTAAATAAACAAACTAGTTATATACAGACCTATATTTCAAATACATACCATGTGATATACATTAAGAAAACGACGAAGTCTACATGTAGATATGCCAGAACAATAATAAGTACAAAAATATATATATAATATGCATAGACAAGGTCCACGTGCACCAAATGCGTACGAAAACTAGATCATGGCGCATTGGAATACATCCACCCGCGTTCAAAAAATAATTTTACTGCGTATCTATTCTAATACGAATTCAAGCCAGACATCTGTGTAGTGTATACCTTGAAACAGGCTTCGTGTCCACACGCATGTGTGTCTACCTTCAAATAAGTACATAGTGTATGGTAAAAGACACAAAAATACTACGATATATTACTCAATTTAAGTAAATAACTTTATACGTTGTATAATACTTGTGGTATTGTTGGATAAATATATTGGATATGTTGGATAAATATCTTAATAACCATGTTACTTATATATATGTTGGATAAATATATCTTAATACCAATATTTACAGTAACTGTACGTATGTCCACGAGCACGAGTATATATATAATACTATATATATAGTATAACGTGCGAATGCACAAACTTTGTCAGTGCTATTAGCAGCGACTACATGCATTCCAAAAAATATCCTTAAAAATAAACGACAGCTTATAATAATCTTGTGTAGTGCACCGTATGCTGAAAGTTTATGTAATCATCCGGCTAGTAAAACACAGATAGCTTTACACAAAGCTTATACATATACGTAAAGTATAACGAGTGGGATGGTACCAAAACGCAAGTATAGCGGGTCCGATAGTTTCGGTACCAGCCCGATTTTTCCTAACAAAATGCAGCACACCGCTATAAGAAAAATGCATAACCTTCACCAATTTGGTGAAAAATAGACCACGTTTTTATCTACTGATACCGCAAATGCACAATAAACCAGTTTTTTTTCAATAATAAAGTATTATCTCATAGCCAGCTAACGGTATTCAAACATAAAAATAGAATTGTATTTGATTGTGCTATAGTAAAATATTCGCTTTCATTGATTGTATCAGCTGATCATAATTTCATCAGTATACTTACCGGTACCAAGCTTTATCCGTATGGTGTACCAAATCTTTCGACACTTTGAAGTTAAGCCAACAAGCCAAGGTAACCGTCAAAATTGCTAATACCAACGATAGCGATATCTGTATATTGACGACCCAAATTCGATGTACCTGTAATATCAAAGAAAAATCAATTTCACTATATAGTACGTACTTTTACTCTTACTGACAATTACAATTTTAATTTCTATTTCCACCCGACAAATTTAAAGCCTAAGAAGTACTGTAGGGAACCTGAAAGGACGATGTGTTTAAAGATTAAACAGTGTTACCTATAGCCATAAAACAATCTATATTAGTTTCAACCAGTTTTTTTTGTTTAACTAAATTATTATGCTTAAAAAGCATAAGAATTGAGCAAGAAAGTAAACACGGCCTCTCTTTTGGTATATAATCAAAGTACAAACCCTTCTAAAGCTGTAAGGAAGGACTGTATGTTCGGTGTGGTACTTGATCTAAGTTGAAATCTTACGAAGCCTTTCTAAATATTTGACTAGAAGCCGACAATTTTTCAAGGTATTGCGCTTGGCGTCTAATACCAAAGAGATCACTTACAAATGTATTCCTATAGCTTTATTACTATTGTTATGTCATCCATACAAAAAATTTGGTGGCAATAAAGTACTAGCTAGACAATAAATAGGTTATAAAGCTACAATGCGATTCGGGTACTATCAGGGGAGCACGATCAATAACCCTGCACTATCAAAGCGTCTTCCAACACTTTGTCTACATGTCGACATAATAGAAGCTGGCAGTGACTTGTTGAGATCACGAGTACCAACATCGTGCCTATGCATCAACCTTGATACCTTTTCAATAAAAAAAATCGCCGCAAGGTACATTAGTTTATTCGCTAAGCTTCAGACCTGCTAAAGAATTGTTTATACTTATCATCATCCAGAGCCAAACTAACTGTTAATATGATCTATTTCTAACTTTGACCGTTATTATAGGCTTTTTATATTAACAAAAATCATACTAGTGAACTATCTTGAGTATAAACAGTATTAATAGGTATCCCTTTCACGGAATAAAGCATTTCTGAAAATGTTTAACATCGAAAATATACGAATTTAAAATGACCGTTGAGTTCATTATTTCGTACCAAAACCTACTGTTATTGATCGCAACACACCTGGGTATCGCCTTCACTGCTACTAAATAATATCATTCAACTATAAGTTTTAGTATCATTTTTATATATTATAAATAACAGGGCATATCGGAAATTTAAGGTTCGACCACAACAACAGATCCATCTCTAACAGTCTAACAGCACAGTTTAACATATATTTATTATTCCTAACCAATTTTGGTATACCGTTTAAGACCATGGTTAGAACACTAAAACGCTATGCAGAAAACTGACGATCAAGACTATCCGATATGAAGCTGCTGTTGTATTATAATCAGGTATTATTTCCTTCAGTACGACAGATGACACAATGCGTTTAAAAGTGAGGCATAACAACTATGACAGGAGAACAGCGGTCAATTTATTTTTTCGAAGGTTTAACATTGCTAGATTCATGACACAATATTTAGTGATACTAAATGGTTCGACTAAAAGAGTAGATTTTCAATAGTATATTCGCATAATCGTCTTAGTATTCGACAATTTAATAATACCACAATAACACCAGGACTAACAGAAGAAATAGTCCGACAGTTTTTCAGTTTATAAAAAAACGGTGAGCATTCAATTCATTTACCCATTACTATAAAATTTCTAATAATTAATATGGCTTGTCTATGTTATAAAGTAATACCCTTACAAGTAGCGGTACACTAAAGGCTATTCATAATCATTGCTTCTGAGATATGCTTAAATTGTTTACTTAAGACTCACACAATAATTACTAATCGCATGCCTATATATTCTCTTAGTGACGATGAAACGTATAGTAGCTAAAAGTTAAGCGACCATAATAAACTCACTTTCAATCCAGTTGATGAATAACAAAAAAACTCGCCGTACGAAAATTATTGCTTTTCAATATCATCCACTGGTAATTGTTATAAAGATGTAAGCTGGTACGACAATAGTAGTAAATATATCGTTACATAAATTCCCGGTCGAAAAACGATTTATTAGATTTTTAACAATAAAGCCTTCCAAACTCGCGTCACGAAGGACGCTAAATCGATAGATTGTCCATTAGTGCGAAGATTGCCAATATCGCGATTGGCTAAAGCATAATCGACCATAGCCTGCAGTAACATTGACACAATACATTAACATCATTATTAAGTAAACACCCAATAATAATGAAAACATTACAAGGGCTAAATGAACTAATCGTCAAATCTTGGTTCCAATTCAAAGCGAGCTAATCTTAGATCAACATTCCTTTAAGACTGTCTATACAGGTCGTCTCCAGTTTTTTTTCAGAAATTTATTCGGTTCAAAATCAAAGCATTTTTGGCACTAGGTTAAATTCAATAATTCGATTATTTTATCAACAAATTTCAGTTACGCTTCTGCAACAAATTTCAGCTACTGGATGATAAAAGTAATATTCAGAACAAAGTATAGTTTTGAAAATTTTTTGATCACATAGTTAAGTCAACATACAAACGAACTCCGGCCCGTTATTGGTTTACTTAATACTTGACTAGCGCAACAAAACCAAATATTATTCAGATAAAAAAATTTCAATTGCTTAAAACGTTTCAGGATCGCCATTCTTCCAATAAATAAAAATTCGGGCCTAGAAGTACTTTGACATGGGCTTAAAACGAAATTCATTAAATATGCGAGCAGACACAAGAAGTAGTAACACCCATGATAAAAGCTTTTCAAACACCTCATGGGATCTTTGTCAAAACAAACTAAAATTGAAGTCGGTCCTCTGCTAGCTTAAATTAGCTGTTTTTGATAAATTAATGGCAGTTCGGTAAGTTTCATTATTTTTTTCATAATATATATTATTTGGCCTTAATATTTATCTTTAATAAAAAAATAAAATACTACACAAAAGAGATTATAATTTTATAAAAAATTTACAAAAAAATTATACGAAGCTCTAGATGTACTCTATTAAGTAAGAAAGTGTGGTGAGAATTATTTGTGTCCCGTCATTTTGATAAGGACGTCAGTTTACAGCAAATATGGTGTTTTCCAAATTTAGTACGTTAAAGGCCAAACCGTAGTTGAGAATAATCCTGCATGGTATTTCATTAGCAGTTTAGGGTCAATAATAAAAGTAGGGTCACGATGAACTTTTAAATATAGGTAAGACGTTTCCTTAACAAAAAAAACCCACGTAATATCTCAGCAGTTGTAAAATTCGGGCCCCTATCATCAGCTTTATTTTTACGGGTATACCGAATGTAGATTATTTACACAGAAGCGTGATGTATTGGTATTTTAAGCAGAAAGATCTACAATTTTTAAGATACACTCAAAGATACAGAATTGTAACAACAGCTACAATTCTGGTATGAATAAAAGACCTGAAAACAAAAATTTTCATCTTACAATAGCTATGTGTACCCTTCGTTATGTAATTGTAAGACATTTATCTGTTTTACTATAGCCGAGCTTGTACGATTTGTGTCAGTTAATTATGTTACGTCCGCTCTAATTTAGCAAATTAACTTATCTACAGTATTCCTAAACTCTTTGTAAAACGCAAGCCGTAGTTATGGCGACCGTAACGCAACGCAGCACGCTGACGGGAGCGTGACTTAGTGGTCTGGAGCACCGTCCTATCAATCCAGAGGTTCAACGTTTACGCCTCTATCATGTGAATAAAATACATGCAATAAGATGACGATAACGCGGAAATCTAGCTTATCTTGTTTATATCGAAGGTAATTATGAGACATAAGAAATAAAACAATATTCGTTCAAGAGAATAATTAACATTATTTTGAAGATATAAAATTCTAGGATTACATATAGACAGATTTGGAATCACCTTACTACCAATTCCGCTATTCAATAGCCGATGTTAAATTAAAAAAACTCATTTTCAAAAGGTGACGTTTAGTTTATTTCCACTGGAGTTGACATAACCAATAGCAAGTACTAAAAATTCAACACAGTGTTCGCGAAATTTCGGCGATTTTAAGTTTAATAAGAACATTAATACCGATCTACTTTAAATTGGGACTTGTTTAGGTCTGTATACAAATTTATTGGTATAGTGACATCTCAATTACATATGTTAATATTCCGCTTTTGCGACCTAGATTCTATTTATTCATTTTCAAAGATTTTTTTTGCACCTAAATTCAACTTGGAAAAATGTCCGTTCGGAAGTATAGAACAGATTAGTTTAGTCCGTACGACAATTGTTCTTAAATAGCTTTGCACCGCTTTAACATTCAGCCAAAAACAGAAAAGATAGAATGCATATCGGGTGCTGATTTAGCTCGCCAACCCAAACAAAAGACTGATATCTTTAATCACAAATTCACCGTAAACGTGAGAGCAAGCAGAAACTAGAATAGGAAAAGCAGTAGCGGTATGTATGTAAATGGTGGGGATTTTAACACAAGTAGCGCATTCTTACAGAATCGCGACTTCAACAGCTGTATAAAAATACAAACCATTTGCTGATACGTACAGATTCAACAAGTATTCAACTCACGTCAGAGAAAGCACTATTTTAAACAATGCCCTGGTGCCCAAAAAAATTATAGCGAATATCTAAATTCACAATGCCAATATACGAACGAGTCCGATATCTGAGAAACCGTAATTATGCCATAGGCTAAGATCCATTATCTCCAAACATACCGGATGAGACATATATTATGCCGATACCTCACCAACCTCAGTAAATCAAAGCGCAAGTAAATTTGAAAAAATAAATTTACACTAATCGAATCAAACCGAGCGTCTAAAGGTCATTAATAAAAAATTGAGAACTGATCTAATAAATTATTGTTGGCGCCATTATGTGGGTATAATGCTAGCAGCCGACAACAGATTACTGACGAAAATCTGCCACGCAATGTACAGAAAAATTCGTAACTATCATGAGCAAACTAGCCAAAACATATATTAAGATCATCAAAATTTAAACAACTCAAATGTCATTATTTGTTAGCGTGTGCAATATTCCAGCGATAGATAGCGGAGGCAAAACTGAAACAGCTAATAATTTCTTTCCAAGAAATGCTACATTTAACGTATAGCGCATTATCTACTATAAATTGTGGAAAGGCCACTTAAACTACGCTAGAGAAAGACAAGTTCTGAACTCACCTAGACAGAAAATACCACGCGAGCAATTCACTGAGCATGCTGCAACAAGTTCGGCTAAAATACCAATTTATAATTAAATTACACACACCGCATCTTATAAAGCCCACACCTGTGAGCTAACGCAAATTATGTACCATATATTAATTATTAATTGATGGAAAATTACACGTTAAGCTGTAAGCGTCAAATTAAATTTTCAATTAAAATATACTATGCAGAAACAGTTCGTTATTATTATACCATTGTATTGCAATAAACTTGGACTATTCTTTGCGGCAATTCAGAATTTTATTCATAAGGCGTGACAGATTACTGCAGAAAGCTTTGCACCAGGCAAGTCCATACATAATATAACATGGGATATCACTTAGCAACCTTTATTTCAATATTCTACAGCATAACTAATGACTTAATAATTTTCAATAAGGAGACTAAAAATTATTACGATATAGTGTCAACTGTTTTACTTCATACCTGCTTTGATCGTATACTAGCGTATTTTGATCAGCTGCTTCAAGTAACATTTCGTTAGTGTGACAACAAGAACTGATGATATATATACAGACTGGAAAAATGGAAACATTTTAGGTTGAACACTGTTACCGTTTCGAACACCGTCACTACTACTATGTCAGGTTCTGAACGCTATAGATGTCTTTTGACAATCAGATATGACAGATTGTCACACAGGACGTTATCACTACTTCAAAAATAGACTTTATGCCAAAAAATAACAAATAAAGTGACCACGTAGTCACAACATTTGATCAGCACGTTTAAATAAAAAAACAATATTGTGAAAAAATCGCAAAACTGCTCACATGAGCTAATGTTCAAATGGTTATATACCATACAATACCCAATAATAATGTACATAATTTTTTTACACGATTATTTTAAGTTTTTATAATATTTTTTTGTTCTTTTTCATTTTTAATCAGATTCTGTTTAAAACACTGGGTATATTATAACCGAGTTGTTTATGTGCCAGATGATCCTGGCTGCGCATAGTCGATCGCAATTACCTGCGGGGTCGGAAATTTTAAAGGCTCTTGAGATAGCAATAGCATTTGTCGGACACGCATCAAGATAATTCCAAGCTCATTGATACCTTCCCATCGATCTGGATCTTGAGCTTCGGGATCCTTCGGTCCAAGTCCAATACCCCAAAACGTATCATGGCGGTTCGCTTCCGCAATTAGCTGGTTTCCAGTGTTCAGCAGCATTGCTCGAAGATCTTGTTTGTGCTGAAACTTGCTCAAAACTCCTTTTTCCATCACTGGGACTTGTTCTTCACACCAAGACACTAATAGTGTTCTGCCTTGTGGCGTCCGCTTTAAACTACGCTCAGCTGATTTCATTAACTTCTTGATGGTTTTAGGTTCATCAGTTTGCAAGATGGTAGTTGCTAGCTGCAGGAATCCTAAGTGCTCAGCTTTCTTAAGCATGTAAAACTGTTCTACATTCTTATAGTAGTGTCCATCCACCCAAAACGGAGATGGGAAATGATTGGAAAATGGGTGCTTAGCGCCGAAAAATACGTAGACTGGCATTTCAATTATATTATATTAAAATATATATCGTTACTTACCAGAATGACGACAGCGGACGCCGTATATACAACGGACAACCGGCTAACGTGAGCGATTGAATCGAGTGCGACGATTGCACCGATGAGCGTAGCTGCAGCAACACGAGTGCGACCAACTCGGCTATTGCTCCGACTACAGTGATTGCCAACACCAAACGCTAACCCTCGCCCTGAATTTGAATCAATTAGCACTGTTAATACGTAAAAAAGTTCAGGCTCGGATTGGTGAACGAACGATTGACCGTTCGGCCAGAATCATAGACAACAGTGCCCAGCTGAGACAGCCACATCCCCGTCTGCAGGGCGTTGTAATGATTTGCAAACCCGAAGATGTACGAATCGCTTGATAAACAGGGGCGTAGGCGCAATCCAACCATTAGTGGTGCAGCATTCACGAATAGACTCACGGAGCAATGGCTGGTCGAGGAAGTGTAAGACATTACAAACGAAAATGTTTATTCGCTTAGCACGTGTGGTGCTGACGTTCATTCGACGGTACTCGGCCAGGAAACCCATGTCGTGCTGTTGCCCCAGAGCATCCTCTTTAGGCGATGAACGTACCAAAGACAGGATCATATACGGTCGTTCGTCACCCTGCCACACGTTGGCGCAGCCGATTTTGATCTCAGGATACTCGTCTGATAAGACGGCCTTCATGATTTCGACTTGAGCTGCATACGTGGCATCGATACCAATATCCGCCGGGTCGACATGGTTATGATCCACTAATGTTCGTACTAGCTGAGATACCGCTCCAATCTCGGACCTGTTAAACAGACTGATGCCATGGTACTCCTGAAGACCCTCGATGTGCTTGATTAAGATAGATTTGTCGTGTGAAATGACAGTTCCAGTTGGCCAATCGGATTCGTAGAGTTGATTATCGTTTCGTGCGACTAATGTCATTTGACGGTAGACGATCCTGTTCGGTGGTATTAGTAGCTGTTGTCGTGATCGGTAATTGTCACGTAAGTGGATGACGGTAGCAAAAGGTTGATCTGCGGCCAGGTAGATAAGAAATTCCATCGCGGATTCATCAGCGCCAGCGTTGCAAACGCGTCGATTGGTGATATAAGCCGGTAGCTGATGTGTGTCGCCAAGAAATAGAGCTTGACCGTTCGCGACGAGTGGCAGGACGACCGACATGCGTGGAAGATCCAATGAGCCTGCTTCGTCGAAGATTATTAGATCAATGATACTCTTTCCAAAGCCAGTGTGGCCCCGTTCGCGATTATAGACGTCGAGATTGTTGACAAGATCCATGATGGCCATATCCAAAGTACAGATGATGATTCGATGCTGTAATAAGTACCGACTAGACGTGATCTGCTCATCGCAATCGTCCAGCTCAGGATCCATTCTGGAAGCGCAGAAGTTTCGCAGATTCTCAGAGATTTGCGACAGGTCATAGCCACGTTTGAGATAACGAAGAAGCGAGAACTTGGGGATTTGTGATTGGCCATAGATACGTTCGAACGCTTGCAACATACGAAGTGCCAGCATATTCGCCGCAGCATCAGTGGGGGACAGGCGCAAATCCCCTTCCGCTCCCGGATAAGGCCGCCCGAGGCCAGCTTCCCCCCCCCGGAGCGGGACAGATTGGCTAGCCGATGTTCAGACGGCCGCCGTATAATCAACCAAAAGCTTAGCGGCTCCCCCCACGGAACCCTTCTATGCCGCACAACCCCCCTCACCCACATCTCCCCTCTCCGACCACGAAAACAAGAAAAACAGTCTTGTTACTGAAAAAGTTAAGGACAGCTATAAGAGATTTTAGTTTGTAATGCATTGCTGTTAAAGACAAAAGTCTCTTAAAGCCAACCGTAAGAGACTTCAAAACCTTACGGATAGCTGTAAGAGACATTTGTCTCTTATAGCTGGTCATAAGAGACAATAGTTTCTTGCAGTTAGCTGAAAGAGACATAAATCTGTCACGGCTAAGTGAAAGAGATTTAAGTCTGTTTTAGCTGGCTGTAAGAGATTTGTGTCTACTTCGGGAATTTGTAAGAGACAAAAGTCTCTTATGGCAAGCTGTAAAAGACAATTCCTAATTAATATCTCCGCAACACAACGTTTGTGACTCAAAAAATTGTAGTAAAAAATAACTTCGAAGAATCCGCATCTGCTACGCTGCACAGTTTTGTTGTCAGTTATCTGCAGCGAGCCAATTTGCTGGAATCTATTGGCTTTTGTTGGTAAGCGATCTATGGCGGTGACGGTAAGCTAATTTATGTATTTTCGGTAACTACAATAGTCAAGTAAAAGTACAGAAAGAGCACATACAATTAACAATACTATTCATTACCGTTGGGTTTATCCTGGGTAATAGCAACCATTAATTGTTCCTCTGCTGCTGCGTACCCTTTCGAGTAAACCATGAAACCATGGGTCGCAGAGCAAAATCGACACCAACAATGAGATTCCCATGCCCGATAGCCTACAAGTAAAACTTTTCAGCCACCCATTGGCGCGCAATACCCCCGTACCCATGGAACCATGGGTCCGAGATCAAAATCAATATCGAGAGTGAGATTCTCTACTGCTGCTGCGTACCCTTTCGAGTAAACTGAGCAACTGTACAGCAATCTGTGATTATTCAGTGGTTAAATAAATCAGGACGCATGGGCAACGATATAAAGGGTGATCCAATTCGCCTTCCAAAAGTGCAGTGGTCTTGCAAGCTCTTACTGCGAAATCTGGGTACCTATCTCTCCGTGCGTGACCGAGCGGTGTAGCGCGCTGTTCCGTTTACGAGTTTATAAGGTGCGTTTTCACGCCAAAAAGTGATTCAAATGCTTCAATGGCAACGCTGTAGTTATTTTGGTCCTATATCAATACCGAAGAACTCCTTGTTTTTTCCTCCAATGGTCAAAACGAGGGAAGTTTTCGAAATAAATGATAAAATTTAAAAAAACAAAAATTATAATTTCAAAAGTGGTTTTACGTTGTGGGACCCCAACACTTGTCCTATTGATTCATGCTACGCAAATATAATTGCTTTTGTCGCATTCGACAACCCGAAAATATGTACACACATTCTAATGACATACATACGTCTATAATGAAAAAGTTGTAAAATTTGACTACTTTTAAAGCCAAAATTCGCCACCTTTTGCTCTAGTGCTATCGAGCAGAGTTAATAAACTACATAACCTGGGGTTAAAATAATGATAATTGCAGCTCAAACATAACCATCGTATTAAACCGGTTAAATAACACTATAACCCTATCGTTCATTCCCAACAGAGGAAAATCTTACTTTGTACAAATTTTGAAAATTTGAATTGTGGGTATTTTTTATCATTCGGCTCACAAATTGAAAACCACTGCTCTGACAAAAATGCGCATCACCAAAGTTATATATATCTATGATAGGGTTCCGCGGGTCTCCTCTTTTCAATCCGATGCCTCTGGCAAGAGTAAAAATTTGAAATAAGTTATAACACTTTTGCTGAAGTTTGTCGTTCCTCACCACAACCAAACTTCATTAATATTTGTCATCCCCCACCACCACCAAACTTTATCAATAAAATCTGTTGCTTAGCTTTATCATTTTTTGCCCATAATCACAATTAAGCTTCATGTAATTGGATCGAACTCTAACTCAAACTTAACTCACTTTGAGTTAGTTGAGGGTCAACCAATTCAGAGGTATACGACCCAATTATATCCACAGCCTATATATTGATTTCGTTAATGTAAAATTCTTGTAACCAACTGTTCTATGAATCATCAACCTAGTTAACTTATGCCTGCAGTATGAATACACTTTTCAATGACTGTCGCCCAAATTAAAAATACAGAAAGAACAATACAATTAATTTACTATTCATTATCGTTGGGTTTTTTCTAGGTAATATCAACCATAAATTGTTTTTCTGCTGCTGCGTAGCCTTTAAGCAAACTGAGCAACTGCTACAGCAATCTGTGATTATTCAGTGGTTAAATAAATCAGGACGCATGGGCAATGATATAAAGGATGATCCAATTCGTCATTCAAAAGTGCAATGATTTTGCTGGGTTCAACCGCGAAATTTGAGTACCTAGCTTTCCATGCGTGACCGAGTGGTCTAGCGCACTGTTCCGTTTACCAGTCCATAATATACGTGTTCACGTTTTTCGTTCCAAGCAAATAAATATATATTACTCCTAACACATAAACCAATTATAGTACTAACATAGCACTAAGAAAAGGTGATTGAAGTTCTTGCTATGTCGTTTATTGTATTGATGTGAATTGATAAACGATGAATTGTTATGCCAAAATCGAGACTGTGCAAGTTCTCAAATATTATCGGGCAGAACAATAAAAGCATATATCGCAATAGGCTTCAAGTTGGGCCTATCCGCCGCAAAATTGTAAATACCCAACGTTTTCTGCGAAGCATCTAGTTTAAAACAGATACTGACACCCTTAATTTAACAAACGAATCAATGGTTATCAGTAGTGAAGGAGCCAAGCTATGATAAAAATCATTTCAAGACAAACAACAAGCGAGTGGTTAACAGATAAAAAACCCGAAACCAACAATTTTTGTAACAAGAACACTCTATCTCTTTACATAAATCAACTGAACACCAGTGTCACAAATCAACTGAAATTCGGGCAATGTTTTATATTTTAGGCTAAGTATATCGAGAACGGCATAGCATGCATTAAATTTAAAGGTTATATTGGCCAGTTGTGCTGTCACTACAAAAATCTCGCGTGCCTACTATTTCAGGCTATGAATTTTTGACTGTTTCGAGTAATTGTTAATAATTTTCTAGTGCACCGAAATCATTTAATAGAGTAATGGTCCAAAAATGACGTAGAGAAACTAAAAGAAATTTAAAGGTAAACGACTCATAGCATAGTGTTGCATGACAATTATATATGCAACCTATAATATATCGGTTTCCTTAATGCAAAATTCTTTTAGCTAACTGCTCTCTGAATCGTCAGCCTTGTTAACTTACGCTGCAGAATGAATACACATTTTCAATAACTGTAATCCCAGAATTACAGGCACTAAGATTTTTTCAATCATAAAACTACCGACACCTAAAGTTGTCGTGGACCGTACTACGTACAGAAAAATTACATAGCTAAACAGAGTCTGATAAAGTTTTAAGATGTAACATTCATTTTACCGCCTGTTTATACATATACATCTACATCTATATATACGTGTTAATATATAATATATATGTAGATGCATTAATATAATTTAGATACATATAATATTATATAGTTATATATTATATCCAGGCTACTTATATTGCGATTTCGTTATTATAAAGTCACTCGTTTAAGTAATGGCGCTATGTATCGCCGCCAATATGAATACACTTCTTCTGTCGAAGAGGGCGGGTGTTCAAGACTGTGCAGGTGAATTAAATCGAAATCGAATCGACTATCGACAACGCAGTTTGAAGACTTGAGTTTTCCGTGACTGCGAAGATCATGAGAATGAAGAAAATCCATATCCTGAAAATAAAGAAAAACATCAAATCGGCGAATAACTCTGGCGCTGTCTTATAGTTTTATTCAACGGAAAAGTTACAATAATATCACTTTGCGACAGATGTCGCGACATTTTCCTTTACCAAAGAACTAAAATAACACATATTAACACTTTTCAGACCCAACAAACACATGTGGCCCTTGGATCCAAACTGGGGAGGTGGCGCCGGATTTTGTCATGGGTCGTGAACTGGGGGCCGCAGGCCACAACTAGGAGTCGAAATCTAAAATTATGTAAAATTTAATTTTTCAACGAAAAACGTTAAAACTGTTGATAAATGACATTATATATAGTGCGAAAACGTCTTTATTGGGTTAAAACCAACTTTTCAATCAAAGTTTTACTGAAATTAAACACATTATTAACTTCGGAAAGGTTTTTGTAAAACATGTTGTCAATATGTTTTAAATCAGCTGCTTGTGTTTTTACCGGAAAGAAGCAAAAAATTTTACCGGCCCAGCAAAAAATTTTAAAATAAAAATTTAGAGTAAAAATTTTGCCAAGGCGCACCCGTTCTTGACACATGTGCCGAAAAATGCCAGCCCCTAAGCCCACTTTGAGAAGCCAGCAGTTTGTTTTGACTTCGAAGAGTTGTGCTTGGGAGACATATTATACACGTTTTAAGAAAGTGAAATACCATTCAAGCAATCTATCCTGACTATTGTTGCACTATGATGAAAATATTGCTGCAGACATAATATTGTTGATTTTTTGATAAAGTGAAACACAGGATAACATAATCAGTGGCAATCTTGAATATTAAATTTTTCGTAATTAAAAGAACATTTTCCTTATAGTACATAACTAACCATGATACCAAGCCTAAACACACTATAAAGCAACTTAAAAAATACAGCATTTTTCCACCTAAACGCCAAAACCGCCATATAATAAGCAAAGTAGATTTTTCAAAAGAAAGTAATTACTGTGAAGTATATGGTATAGCAACAACTCAGTGTTTCATTAATAGTGGCAGAGCATTTTTAAACAGGAGCCCTGTTTAACACTGCCAATTAAACTCACTTTACCCAACATTGTATTCCTTCTTAACGACATTCAGGGATTCTTTTTCCGATGTCCAGAAAAAGAATTTTTCCTACTAGTATTATGTCACATTTCCCAAAATAACAAAGACTGTATATTTTAGCCTGTATTTTCTCCTACCAAAATTAATTTAAAAGCTTAAAACAGGAGCAGACAACGAAATTTAGCGTTTTGGGGTAAATTAATGTATTATGGGGGCTAGAGTACCCAAAACCATAACTAGACAATCAAAATATGTAGTTAGAGACCCTTGTCGATCTAATATCTGTCAGTTAACACCAACTTGCCCAGCCAAAATTAATTTAAGGGCCCCAAACTTTAACAACAACATTTTGTCATTTGTTTGTAAATTATTTTAACGCAGTTTTCTAGGAAGCCACGGCAGTGTTCCATAATCACCTAGGATCCGGACAATTTCGCATTAAAATGTGTCCATACGACATCGCCAAATAACAGACATTTTTAGATATATGAAACTCGATTAATGAAATAAAAATTTTGGTGCAACAAATACATAATTCAGAAAAATTGCGGTTGCAACAATTTCAGCACTTTGTGCGAAATCAACGATGATTGAAACGTGTGAATACGTAACTACCTTTTGTGTTTCATGATCGATCATCACGTTGTGCGGCTTTACGTCACGATGCATAATGCCTGGACTATTGCAATAATCAATTGCCTAAAAGGCACGAACACAATACACCATAAAAATCTGACATGAAGATTCATTTCCATGTTAAAATGATTACATGCTAGAAAATCGAGAACGCCGAGCGAATACGTCATCATAATCAGTAACTATAACAGACAAGTCAACATCAACAGACCAAGAATATTCACAAACTCTGGTAAAAAATACAACATATTGTTATCAAGTTAATGAACAAAAGAGTCATCAATTTTTGAAAAATTGTCGGACAGTTTAGTAACCGTTTGCACTATGGCCAAATAATTCTCAACCTCCTGCTTAATTAAACTATTAACTCTATCGACATTGCAGAACGCAGTGAAGCATAACTACACGTATGCCTTTTGCGTACACAACCAATGAGCTCTCGATAGCATACGTCGATATGCTATATGTGGATATCACACAATGCCGCAAAAGTTAGAACAAAACTAACACCGGCAATAAATTTCCCATGGCCCAAAATTCCCAAGTGCAAGCTATCAGCAACGTAACAGTAAAATTCGAAAGTTAAGATAAACAACCTTCCTTCCGTAAAGGGTACTAAAATGGGGTAAAAAACCCTCATTTTGGCCTATGACCCCAAAAGATGGGGGCACCATACACCCACACCCACGGAACCATGGGTTGCAAAGTGAAACCGACACCGGAAATGAGTCTCCCATGCCCGAAAACCCCCAAGTGAAACTTTTCAGCTGCCCAGGACGTCACAACAAATTTTCTAATTTTGGGTCAAGGAACCACGAGGGTGTCATACCTCAAATCCCATAACTTCAGAACAGGACCTTTAATCGAAAAACAAAAAATAGCCATCGGCATTTATCATTTTACTATTAAATACATCAAAGCAGAGAAAACATTCTAAAGATAAGATAAAAATAACCCTGCTTCCGTAAAGGGTACTAAAATGGGCTGAAAACTCCTCATTTTGACATCTGACCCCGAACCATGGGGGCGCCATACCCCCGTACCCATGGGCCGCAGAGTAAAGCCAACACCGGCAATGAGTTTTCCATGCCTGAAAATTTCCAGGTCAAACTTTTCAGCCGTCCAGGATGTCAGAATAAATTTTCTAATTTTGGGTCGATGAACCATGAGGGTGCTATATCTCAAACTCCAGAACCGGAGCCTTAATCGAAAAACAAAAAAGAGGCATCGGCATTTATAATTTTACTATGAAATAAAACCAAGCAGAGAAACAAATTCGAAAGGTAAGGTAAAAATAACCTTGCTTCCGTGAAGGGTACTAAAATGAGGTAAAAACTTTTATTTTGCTCTCTGACACCGAACTTTGGGGACGCCATACTTCCGTACCAATGGGTCACAGAGCCAAACCAGCATCGGCAATGAGTTTCCCATGCCTGAAAATCCCCGGTAAAACTTATCAGCCACCCAAGACATTAGAACAAATTTTTAAATTTTGGGTCGAGGAACCACTGGGGCGCCGTACCCCTTTCCTCAAACCCCATAAATGCAGAACCGGAGCCTTAATCGACAAACAAAAAAGAGGCACCGGCATTTATCATTTTACTATGAAATAAAGCCATCAAAAGAAAAAATTCGAAATTTAAGATAAAAATAACCTTGATTCTGAGAAGGGTACTAAAATGGAGTAAAATGGGGCAAGAAAACCCCAAGTTTTGATCCTTGACCCCGGAACCCGATCAAAATCAAAAAACGCTCGGGGATGTACACGGTAATCCTACTATGCCGGTTCGAATGAGCCCAAGATCATGAAAATCGATTAAGTCGTTTCCGAGTTATGGCCGATCACACACACACAGACGGAATTTAAAAGATGTCACCCCTGCAACACACAATCTCAACTACGTTCTGACTAGTAAATCTATCGAGATTGCAGAACGTATATAGTGAAGCATAGGTACACCTACGCCTTTTGCGTGCTCAGCCAATCAGTTATCGATAGTATACATCGACATTCTATATGTGGATATCATACAATACCGCACCTGCTAGAACAAAACTAACACAGGAAATATGCTGCCCATGCTCCAAAACCACCAAGTGCAAGCTATCAGCCTCCGTACACGTTACAGAAAAATTGGGAATTTTGCGTCAATGAACCATGGGGGCGCCATACCCCCGTACCCATAGAACCATTGATCGCAGAGAAAAATCAACACCGGCAACGAATTTCCCATGCCCACCCCCCAAGTGAAACTTTGCAGTCGCCCAGGACGTCAGAACAAATTTTCGAATCTTGGGTCGAGGAACCACAGAGGTGACATACCTCAAACCTTATGAACCGGAGTCTTAATCAAAAAACAGAAAGAGGCATCAGCATTTGTCATCTCACTATGAAATAAAACCACGCAGAGAAAAAAATCGAAAGTTAAGATAAAAATAACCGCTCCGTGAAGGGTACTAAAATGAGGTAAAAACCTTTATTTTCCTCTCTGCCCTCGAATATTGGGGCATACGTCCGGACCAAAAGAACCATGAGTCACAGAGCAAAACCAACACCGGCAGCGAATTTCCCATGCCCGAAAACACCCAAGTGAAACTTTTCAGCTGCCCAGGACGTCAGACCAAATCTACGAATTTTGGATCTAGGAACCGTTGGGGCACCATACCTCAAACGCTACAACTCTTGAACCAGAGCCTTAATCGAAAAACAAAAAAGTGGCATCGGCATTTGTCATTTTACTATGAAATAAAACCAACGAGAAAAAATTCGAAAAGATAAAAATAACCTTGCTTCCGTGACGGGTACTAAAATCGGCTAAAAGTCGCCTCATTATTTTTGTCGTTACTACTGCAGCGTCAATTTGTGGCATATTTTCACGACAGATATACTAGTAACTCTATCGAGATTGCAGAACGTAGTGAAGCATAAGTACACCTACGCCTTTTGCGTGCACAGCCAATCAGCTCTCGATGGTATACGTCGATATGTTATATGTGGATATCATACAATACCACACCTGCTAGAACAAAACTAACACCGGAAATATGCTTCCCACGCTCCAAAACCACCACGTGCAAGCTATCAGCCTCCGACGACGTAACAGTAAAATTATTAATTTTGGGTCCACGAACGATGACGGCGCCATAGCCCCGTACCCATAGAATCATTGATCGCAGAGCAAAATCAACACTGGCAATAAATTTACCATGTGTGAAAACATCCAAGTGAAACTTTTTAGTCGTCCAGGGCGCCAGAACAAATTTTTGAATTTTGGGTCGAGGAACCATGGCGGCGCCATACACTCGTACTTATAGAACCACGGATCGCAGAGTAAAATCAGCACCAGCAATGAGTTTGCCATGTCCGAAAACCAGCAAGTAGAACTTTTCAGCCGCCCAGGACGTCAGAACAAATTTTCGAATCTTGGGTCGAGGAACAACAGAGGTGACATACCTCAAACAATATGAACCGGAGTCTTAATCGAAAAACAGAAAAAGAGGCATCAGCATTTGTATTTCATTATGAAATAAAACAACGTAGAGAAAAAATTCGAAAGTTAAGATAAAAATAACCGCTCCGTGAAGGGTACTAAAATGAGGTAAAAATCTTTATTTTCCTCTCTGACCTCGAATATTGGGGCATACGTCCGGACCAAAGGAACCATGAGTCACAGAGAAAAACCAACACCGGCAGCGAATTTCCCACGCCCGAAAACACCCAAGTGAAACTTTTCAGCTGCCCAGGACGTCAGACCAAATCTACGAATTTTGGATCTAGGAACCGTTGGGGCACCATACCTCAAACGCTACAACTCTTGAACCAGAGCCTTAATCGAAAAACAAAAAAGTGGCATCGGCATTTGTCATTTTACTATGAAATAAAACCAACGAGAAAAAATTCGAAAAGATAAAAATAACCTTGCTTCCGTGACGGGTACTAAAATCGGCTAAAAGTCGCCTCATTCTTTTTGTCGTTATTACTGCAGCGTCAATTTGTGGCATGTTTTCACGACAGATATACTAGTAACTCTATCGAGATTGCAGAACGTAGTGAAGCATAAGTACACCTACGCCTTTTGCGTGCACAGCCAATCAGCTCTCGATAGTATACTTCGATATGCTATGTGTGGATATCACACAATACCGCACCAGTTCCAACACAACTAACACCGGCACTAGGTTTCTCATGCCCCAAAACCCCCAAGTGCAAGCTATCAGCCTCCGACGACGTAAAACAGTAAAATTATTAATTTTGGGTCCACGAACGATGATGGCGCCATAGCCCCGTACCCATAGAATCATTGATCGCAGAGCAAAATCAACACTGGCAATAAATATCCCATATCTGAAAACCCCCAAGTGAAACTTTTTAGACGTCCAGGACGTCAGAACAAATTTTTGAATTTTGGGTCGAGGGACCATGGCGGCGCCATACACTCGTACTTATAGAACCATGGATCGCAGAGTAAAATCAGCACCAGCAATGAGTTTGCCATGTCCGAAAACCAGCAAGTAGAACTTTTCAGCCGCCCAGGACTTCAGAACAAATTTTCGAATCTTGCGTCGAGGAACCACAGAGGTGACATACCTCAAACCCTATGAACCGGAGTCTTAATCGAAAAACAGAAAAAGATGCATCAGCATTTATCATCTCACTATGAAATAAAACCACGCAGAGAAAAAATTCGAAAGTTAAGATAAAATAACCGCTCTGTGAAGGGTACTAAAATGAGGTAAAAACCTTTATTTACCTCTCTCACCTCGAATATTGGGGCATACGTCCGTACCCAAGGAACCATGAGTCACAGAGCAAAACCAACACCGGAAGCGAATTTCCCATGCCCGAAAACACCCAAGTGAAACTTTTCAGCAGCCCAGGAGGTCAGAACAAATCTACGAATTTTGGATCTAGGAAACGTTGGCACCATACCTCAAACGACACAACTCTTGAACCAGAGCCTTAATCGAAAAACAAAAAAGAGGCATCGGCATTTGTCACTTTG
The DNA here is from genome assembly GCA_030248225.1 of Trileptium ribeirensis. NCBI lineage: Eukaryota > Metazoa > Nematoda > Enoplea > Enoplida > Thoracostomopsidae > Trileptium > Trileptium ribeirensis. Next base: position 72,698 of record JASANE010012979.1, read on the forward strand.
CTATGAAATAAAACCAACGAGAAAAAATTCGAAAGTTAAGATAAAAATAACCTTGCTTCCATGACGGGTACTAAAAGCGGCTAAAAATCGTCTCATTCTTTTTGTCGTTATTACTGCAGCGTCAATTTGTGGCATGTTTTCACGACAGATATACTAGTAACTCTATCGAGATTGCAGAACGTAGTGAAGCACAAGTACACCTACGCCTTTTGCGTGCACAGCCAATCAGCTCTCGATAGTATACGTCGATATGCTATATGTGGATATCACACAATACCGCACCAGTTGGAACACAGCTAACACCGGCACTAGGTTTCCCATGCCCCAAAATCCCCAAGTGCAAGCTATCAGCCTCCGACGACGTAACAGTAAAATTATTAATTTTGGGTCCACGAACGATGACGGCGCCATAGCTCCATACATAGAGAATCATTGATCGCAGAGCAAAATCAACACTGGCAATAAATTTACCATGTGTGAAAACATCCAAGTGAAACTTTTTAGCCGTCCAGAACGTCAAAACAAATTTTTGAATTTTGGGTCGAGGAACCATGGCGGCGCCATACCCTCGTACTTATAGAACCATGGATCGCAGAGTAAAATCAGCACCAGCAATGAGTTTGCCATGTCCGAAAGCCAGCAAGTAGAACTTTTCAGCCGCTCAGGACGTCAGAACAAATTTTCGAATCTTGGGTCGAAGAACCACAGAGATGACGTACCTCAAACCCTATGAACCGGAGTCTTAATCGACAAACAGAAAAAAGAGGCATCAGCATTTATCATCTCACTATGAAATAAAACCACGCAGAGAAAAAATTCGAAAGTTAAGATAAAAATAACCGCGCCGTGAAGGGCACTAAAATGAGGTAAAAAACCTTTATTTTCCTCTCTGACCTCGAATATTGGGGCATACGTCCGTACCCAAGGAACGATGAGTCACAGAGCAAAACCAACACTGGCAGCGAATTTCCCATGCTCGAAAACACCCAAGTGAAACTTTTCAGCAGCCCAGGAGGTCAGAACAAATCTACGAATTTTGGATCTAGGAAACGTTGGGGCACCATACCTCAAACGCCACAACTCTTGAACCAGAGCCTTAATCGAAAAACAAAAAGAGGCATCGACATTTGTCACTTTGCTATGAAATAAAACCAACGAGAAAAAATTCGAAAGTTAAGATAAAAATAACCGCGCCGTGAAGGGCACTAAAATGAGGTAAAAAACCTTTATTTTCCTCTCTGACCCCGAATATTGGGGGATACGTCCGTACCCAAGGAACCATGAGTCACAGAGCAAAACCAACACCGGCAGCGAATTTCCCATGCCCGAAAACACCCAAGTGAAACATTTCAGCCGCCCAGGAGGTCAGAACAATCAGAACAAATCTACGAATTTTGGATCTAGGAAACGTTGGGGCACCATACCTCAAACGCCACAACTCTTGAACCAGAGACTTAATCGAAAAACAAAAAAGAGGCATCGGCATTTGTCACTTTGCTATGAAATAAAACCAACGAGAAAAAATTCGAAAGTTAAGATAAAAATAACCTTGCTTCCGTGACGGGTACTAAAAGCGGCTAAAAATAGCCTCATTCTTTTTGTCGTTATTACTGCAGCGTCAATTTGTGGCATGTTTTCACGACAGATATACTATTAACTCTATCGAGATTGCAGAACGTAGTGAAGCACAAGTACACCTACGCCTTTTGCGTGCACAGCCAATCAGCTCTCGATAGTATACGTCGATATGCTATATGTGGATATCACACAATACCGCACCAGTTGGAACACAACTAACACCGGCACTAGGTTTCCTATGCCCCAAAACCCCCAAGTGCAAGCTATCAGCCTCCGACGACGTAACAGTAAAATTATTAATTTTGGGTCCACGAACGATGACGGCGCCATAGCTCCATACCCATAGAATCATTAATCGCCGAGCAAAATCAACACTGGCAATAAAATTACCATGTGTGAAAACATCCAAGTGAAACTTTTTAGCCATCCAGAACGTCAAAACAAATTTTTGAATTTTGGGTCGAGGAACCACGGCGGCACCATACCCTCGTACTTATAGAACCATGGATCGCAGAGTAAAATCAGCACCAGCAATGAGTTTGCCATGTCCGAAAAGCAGCAAGTAGAACTTTTCAGCCGCCTAGGATGTCAGAACAAATATTCGAATTTTGGGTCGAGGAACTACAGAGATGACGTACCTCAAACCCTATGAACCGGAGTCTTAATCGAAAAACAGAAAAAGAGGCATCAGCATTTATCATCTCACTATGAAATAAAACCACGCAGAGAAAAAATTCGAAAGTTAAGATAAAAATAACCGCGCCGTGAAGGGCACTAAAATGAGGTAAAAACCTTTATTTTCCTCTCTGACCTCGAATATTGGGGCATACGTCCGTACCCAAGGAACCATGAGTCACAGAGCAAAACCAACACCGGCAGCGAATTTCCCATGCCCGAAAACACCCAAGTGAAACTTTTCAGCCGCCCAGGAGGTCAGAACAAATCTACGAACTTTGGATCTAGGAAACGTTGGCGCACCATACCTCAAACGCCACAACTCTTGAACCAGAGCCTTAATCGAAAAACAAAAAAGAGGCATCGGCATTTGTCACTCTGCTATGAAATAAAACCAACGAGAAAAAATTCGAAAGTTAAGATAAAAATAACCTTGCTTCCGTGACGGGTACTAAAATCGGCTAAAAAACCTTTTATTTTCCTCTCTGACCCCGAATATTGGGGGATACATGTCCGTACCCAAGGAACCATGAGTCACAGAGCAAAACCAACACGGAGCTCCCATGCCCGACAACACCCAAGTGAAACTTTTCAGCCGCCCAGGAGGCTCAAACAATCAGAACAAATCTACGAATTTTGGATCCTAGGAAACGTTGGGGCACCATACCTCAAACGCCACAACTCTTGAACCAG
>JASANE010012982.1:0-15190 GCA_030248225.1 Trileptium ribeirensis
TGAACCAAGTCACAATGGAAAGTATCACATTAAACCTATTTGTGCCAAAAATTACCTAAACATGTCAAATTTACCTTTGATAAAAACATGAAATTTTTCCCGTAATTGCCACTCTGCGTTCCTTAAGCAGTATGATTACCACTATGCGTTCCTTAACAGGAGAAATTATTGAATGGAGCCGTTTCCGTTGCCATATGGCTAAAGCCTAGCATTAGCAACAGGAACTACGCATAAACCTTAGACACTTCGCGAAACTAAGCGTAAGATTCGGGTAGAAGTTTGCATTCATTGAACACGGTACAAAATGCTCCCTAGTGCTCGCTACTGAAGACTGAACAATAAAAACCAAGGCCTGATCTATGAAGACACCTAATTTATTTCGCGACAACAGTTACACTGTAACAAATCAATTCTGGATCATTACGCGATAGGTAATTCTCACCACAGTGTAATGGGCAATCTTACTGATCCCTGAGGTCATGTCCGGTATAGATTAGAGAAAATCCATGACGTTGAACGAAAGTCAAAGTTCCCCTCCCGTGAGCGAGTACACGTGTGTATATGATCCAGTATAAATTGATCGAATACTTCTAACCTTGATGACCTTGGCTTTATTTGTTTTTATTGTCGTTTAACCAGACTATAATTATAATAACCTATTGTTGCCACTGTATGATATATTGTTGCAAATGCATGATTTACCGTTATAATTGTATTACCCATTACCGTAATTGTATGAACAATCGCCGAGTACTTGATGCATGATATGTGATTATATATGCATGATTTGTGATTATATAGTAATTGTATACGAACCATTCGATCTGTGTGAACTTGTGCCTTTACTGTGTTGTTTGTAAATGACTATATGATTTTTATTGACATATATTGGTCGTGTGAAACTCGTGTGACTTACATAATGATTATATTACTAATTCGCATATAATTAATGTTTGTGGTCGGCCGGTTCTGGTAGGATACCACTTGGTACTTTACCGGCCCCGGCCCACCAGCCTTATTCGTTGCATCGTATTCTGGTCAGTACCTGTAATGATTTTGAAATGTAAATTATTATGTATATACGTATACTGCCGACCAGGTTTGATGAGGTATCTCGTGGTACCTTACCAACCCCGATCAACGATTTGCAGATTTATCACTCGACTTTGTAACGTGTATTGCCTGTAAAACTGTGACATGACGGTAGATGATTGAAAAGAGTGAGTTTAGGTATAAGGCGAGGTTGAGGTACTAATACTTTATGGAGCCCGTCCCGACCACCCCTGACAGTGAAAAATTGTCCTGAGCTGTGGCTGTTCGCTGCAGCGAAAACAAAATTTCACGGAAATAAGAAAAAGTATAAACATAAAATATCAAATTTCCCACTATTTTCCCTGGGGAAAGTAGAAAACTTTAATAAACACAGTGAGGGCCACGGCTGAATTTGTAGGAGCGGATTAGACTTTTCTGGCACAGAACTTTTCGGCCTGTTTGATGAGACCGGTCAGTACAAATCCGTTCAAAATATACGATTTATTAAAGAGTAACTGCGTCTAGACTTGAAATATGGGTATTTGGATGACGTTGAAATAACTATCTTATTAGTTACCTATTTTTAATCGATATCAAAATTATAATAAGGTTCTCTGGACTCTAGGGTTTAATTTGAGCAGGTATGAACCCGCTGTGCTCACCTTGATTACAGTAACCCCATGGAAATTACGAGAATTTTCTCGATGGGCATGTCATTCATCGTAGCGTTCCCATTGCCATTACCAGTCAAATTGCCGAACCCAAAAATGTTAATAACTGGCCCGTACTTCGATCAGCACCCTGGGCAAGGAACTAGGATCCGTTTTCCGTGTCCCACTTCTATGTAAGTCTGTTTTTCGGAAACAGGTACCATGTTTACCTGGTTCCGTGTCACCCGCAATATATTAAGTATAGGATATACATATACGTAAATAAATATGCATGTAAAGAATGTGTACATATATGTATATATGTCTAAAATTATAAATAAATATTCTTATATAAATTTAATATTATATAGTTAGTATATTTATTAAGTAAATATAGTTAGTGTAATTATAAATTTAATATTAAATTATAGTATTTTTATTAATATATTTATTAAGCAAATGTAACTAAATTATTATAAAGTTAGTATATTTGCATTATTAATGTATTAAGTAAATATTGAAATTATATATTTAGTATAGGTTATTTATATATTTATTAAGTAAACATTATGTAATTAATTAATATAACTTTATATACATAGAAATATTTATAAATTCCTTAATTTATAAAATAACAGTAACTTAATATTTAGATATTACTTAAATTTTAGTAATATTAATAAGTTAATATTAATTATTACATAGGTCAGGGGTTCAATTTTGGGGAAAGTAGGACAAAATTTGGGATTTTCGTCCTGATAAAATTTTGGAGATTAAGAGTCTGCAAATATGCGACAAAACGTAGGGAAAATTGGTGATTTTGCCGACGTAAGATCGGGGCGACGTACGGGATGGTGAAATTTGCGCCCCTTAAACGACACTCGTTAAATTTAAAGAGCGCACTAATTACCCCTAATCTAGAAGACTCTTAGGGATTTTCCTTGGTTTGGGACCGCCACCGGATTACGGTAGCAGTCTCAATTCCAAAATCTAAATGGTTAAATCGAGAAAAGACTGAACCCCTCGGTCTTATTAAACGGTCTCAGATCCGTCGGAAACTGGCATCAAAGAAACCGGCAGACGGGGTTAACTGGCCCGACTAGAATCCTCAAGTCAGTTTGAGTTCGGCATCGCGGAGTTCGGACGACTTTATTATCCGGAAGGGAGTAACCGAAGTAAACTTTGTAAATCAGTCTACATTGAAGTAAAATAACGCTATCTGTAATGCAGCTAGAAACTGCATTCTTGGCAGTGAACTGTATTTATTGAAACTATGCGAGCAGTATCACAGTTTGTCTCATTTATGGCATTCAGATTAGAAATTTATCATCATTATCATCTAAGTGACGTGCACTGGTTGCACAACGCTAGCCTAAGCAGTGTATCTGACCATACAAACCAATAATTTCAAGTTTCCTATAAAACAACGTGTAAAGAACTTATGTGTAGCAAAGGGAGGCGACTGGAGACAGGGCGAGTGTTTGTTATACACTCCATGCGTTGTAAACACATTCAGTTTGAGGCAATAAAACAAGGGTGTATAGTGGAAGGCGTTTTTTTGCTCTGGATGCTCAAAAACCGACATATTGATCAATAAATAAACATTATTAGCTTCCTCAGTCTCTTTAAAGTCTCAGAAAAGCAATAATGCCATCGCAATACATTAAGTTTAATGTAAAAGCAATTTTTAATACATTTTAAATACACTATACCTTCATTTCTTCTTTCATCTGTTTTGTTATATATAATTTTCGATGACCAGGTTCTGGTTCTGGATTCGGTATAAATGGACGGTTCCGGTTGCTGGTTCCGGTAAATTTCGGCTCCGGTTATTCCCTGCTATCCGGCTCCGATGCTCATATTAGAAGGCGAACATACGTCATTTTGTTTCGTCGTGTGGATATGCCTGGTTTCGCTCGTGGACGATGGATGGATGGCGGAGGATGCAGCAGCTGGGACGGCATGTAAATGTGGGTATGGGATTAGGATAAAGAAGCCGGAGATAAGCCTTTGTCAAGAATAGAAAAGCTATTGTTCTAAAACCCTACTTCGTTAGCCAACGCCCCTTCTGAGATTGCCCGTCCGACGTGGGTGTTTGACCTGGAATGACTCGTACGCAACTTTTCGTCTCTTGCCGAAGTCATTTTGACTTCCCTCGTCACGAGTTAATAATGAAACGCGACACTGGCGGAGACTAATTTTACAACACTATATATAGTGTTGTCGGCAATCCATGGGTTCGTAATTTCTCCTCAGGAAACAACATGCGGAACGAACCTGACAAAAGAAGTTCTAGACCATGAAAATAAATATCACCCCTCCAAACAAAAAGCCATGTCAGTCTTTATATGTATCATATATGTAAAAGCGCAATCTCTATGGTCGTAGAACGAACCTAGATAGAATGTCATTCTACTTTTATATTCCCCGATTTCCAACTTTAGCATCCGCCCAGGTCACAAACAAAAGGCGGAAAGTTAGCGGTTCGCAGAATCTACTATACAGTGTTGATCAACCAAGGCTTTCCAAAAATCATACCTCCATGGACCCATTCCGCACAATGCACGAAGGCTAAAAGTTGAGTATAAACTACCAAAAATTCATAAATCTAGTAATGAGTTATGGGTGACATAAATAGAAAAATCAAAGTTACCCGAATCTTCAGAGCAGTTAAACGGTTTCGCTTCGATTTAAATTAGAGTTAAAGTGTATTGCCTAAATTAAGGTGGAAAAAACTGTTGCTGTCCTAACATATTTTCTTAAAATATACCTAGCACGGCACACAGAATTTTGCACAACGTAGGAACACCATAAGCTAGTGATAGTGCTTTTTATTACTCTGAAAAAACAACCTCCACTAAAGGCCCAATAAAGCTGAAATACGTCACGTTCACCTCACCTGCATGATGACTGCAAGTGTCAGTACTCCAACTAGGCAAGTTGCGTAGAGGTGGTCGTGTGTTTGATGCTATTACCGAGCTTGTCGAGACACGACACGTAGCCACAGCAGCTGACGTTGATGCAGCTCCAGACGACAGATTTCCGCCCACCGATACTCCTCGGTGCGGACGCGCATTACTGCTGGTACCACTGGATGCTGCTGGTCCCATTTGACGGCTGCTGCTAGAATTTTGTGTGGTAGCACCTAAACTTGTTACCGAGCTCCCTAGAGCTGGCGTGCTGGCAGAAGCCACAGGCACTGGTCCAATATTTGACGGCAATGCACCTGAAATCCTACCAGTAGTATTTTACGCATAGGCTAAAACGGCTAATGTGTAAAATATTCTTAACTTGACACTTGAGTGTGAGTTGATATATTGCGACATTTTGAAACTGTGAAGTGCAAACACTATTGTGTAACTACATGTATTCGTTCCATATGCTATACAACTATGCTTTATCCTGGCTTATGCACAAGCGCGGAAAATGCAGGGATGGGTTCTCAAGTGGGGTCGAAAAAATACTGAAAAAGCTGGAATTTGTGACGAATTTTCTGCAAAACAAACATGATTTATGCGAGAAGGCAGCATAGGATTGCGAAATGATATATTTTCTGCGGGTGAAAATTGGTTCCTCCAGTCCCAATGTGGAGAATCCAGTTTATCAATGCGCGCGAACAGTAAAAGGTTAAACACGTCATAGAAAAAATTCAGCCTGAAGTTAACTAAAATTAATAGCACTAACGACTGAGTACCACAACTAGTTAACTTGAGCACGTTTACTACAAATCTTGCCCGCTCGTAGCACCTCCAAAACCAAATAGAGTAAAACAATACAGCGTCTTTCGAACAAAATGGTTGATATATTATTTCTTAAAGATTTCTATTTGTTGCTCTGGTGGCAATACAAGTTGAGGAGGAATCCATCTTTAAGTTTTGAAAAGTTGCACAGACTGCGCCTTGCAATACAAAGCAATGGAAAATGGCGGATTATATTGGCTTCCGCTTGTACTTACCCAACATTCGTATCCGTTGAGTACTTCCGTACACATCGAAAAACATCCACAGCGTTTGTGTTTGGTCGACGTGCATAATTATGCGAGGTGAGGTACGATTTTTATAATAGAATACTTCACCTAAAATTAAAATGCATTTTACACAGTACAATGAAAGCGACTGAACGATGGATCTAGACTCAAATAATATAATTAATACCCAAAACAGGTTAGTGATGGGCAGTAATATGATATACCATATCCCTACGTCCAGATAAATTATTATTCCAGATATTCGACTTACACGAATAAGCACCATAATCCCAAAATTAAACAGTTTTTTATGCGTGACTAAACTTAAAGTGACACCTGATTAAACTTAAAATGGCCCTACCAACCATCCTATTTTGTAATAACCAACATCGAATAGCAAACACTTGTTGCCATTTCATTCGTGTTTCGCTAACCTAAAATTGGCAAAATCAAATCCAAGTACCAGAAATTATACTCTGTGCTCGAGCAGAATTTCGACGTTCTCAATATGCAGAAATTCCATTCCCTTAAGCTAATCATTTAAATTCAAATTCGACGAATTTTTGTTATCAAATATTTTTGTAATTATTTTACTTGACTTTTCGCGAACACTAAATAGCTAGACTTTAATCGAGCGCAGTGTGTTCACGAACAGTTTTGTGCCGAATTTCAATTGACCAAAATGCGTTCAGTAATAATATTTATGCAAAATAACAAAACTGGATGGTTGGTGGGGCAACGTTACGTTTAGTCGGGCTTTATTTAACGCTTAAAACTGTATTTCAACTGTCAATATTATCGCATACCCTTATTATAATGTTGTATTAGAGAAAATCCAAGCTCCTTACTGAGACTCGCCATGTAATTACACTTTACAATTTAAGTTACGTACGTATTTATAAATTATATAACGATAAGAAAATTAATGAACTGAAATGTATCATAGCAGTTCGCGTGACTCCGTGACTTTGGCAGTTTGAAAATTCCGATATACTTTAGCCTCTATATAAATATTACTGCACGAGTGAAAGCGCACTACCATATCAAAAATTTCTTTTATTTAAACTTCTAATACTGTATACGAACTTTGTCATTTATTATTACAGCACTATCTGATTATGATCATTAAAATATAAACAAACAACGGTTTTTATTGCACACTCTTGCACCCCCATTTTAGTTTTAACACTCATTCTCACGAATGGTCAAAAGCAGAATAGGACATGCTGAGATATATATCGTGAGCTCATTTTATAGTCATGACACTACGTTTTTCTTTTTTAACTCGCTAGCTTATATTACACAAAAGGTGCAACATCAAAAGTCGAATTCACAAATATAGCAACAATTGGAAAAATACTGATAAATTAAAAAGCAAAGTACATCTTTAAAATTCCAAAAAATACGAAAATTGGAGGACGGTTTTACAATATAACTGCTAAGACTTCAATATTAAAACGCGGATTAGTAACAGACCACGGCCTTACATACAAACATTTTGACCGCAATAAATAATGCGGTATTACTAATTTGTTTATGCTAATAAACCGATAAAAAGTAAATCAATACAGTTTTGAAAATAGAAAGTTTTTGCGTTTCTACCTAACCAATTATTAGCCTTTCATCTCTCGTCCAGGGCAAGGGGGTGCCGTAGTTCTCAAACCCCATAACTCCAGAACATTACTAGGATTATATAAATGAAGCATAATTTTTTCTGGCACGCCATACTGGAGTGAGGAAGCCACATGTTCGTTCTGCCACATCCGCACAAGAGACCATGTTGCACTAAATCTATAATTTAACGCATTTGCATATTCTGCAAACGAAATGTTTTATTTAAAATTACTGACATTTCTAATACCAAAACACTGTATTAAAGCCTGAAAATATCTGCAGGACGTGATGTACATGAGAGCATATAGTTTATACAACAAATTTATTCATCCTATATTTGAAATTGCTTCGAAAATAACATGTCGACTTTCAAAGATTCCATCAGGATTCGAAAGCTGTGGACAGGTCAAATTTGTGTAGTACCGGTGTCGACGAAGGGTACATTATACTAATACTTATGAAAGTTACTACAGCGATATTCATTCCAAAGTCCTGAACAGATACATCGGCAAAACAGCACGATAACAGAAGATAAATAAGGTCATGAAAAGATGGCCACAAAAACCTTTGCAAGTGAAATACAAAACTAAATTAATATCCAAACGATATTTATTTTAAAACTCATCACGCAGCAACAAAAATATTATTTGGCGGAGTGAAGCGTTTTTGTTTTCATCAAAGGGGTAAAATTGGTACCGTCTGTCCGTCCGTAGAATTCCTCAACTACAGGGCTGATTAAAAAAAATTTTGCTTGAAAGACCTAATACATCTCGCCGCACTGATTACGAATCTGATGTTTATTATTGCTATTTGAGGATGATAAAAACATGCCAAATAATTAGTTAATTACATAATCACTAATTAATTTGCTAATTTTCAAAGTCCTCAGAAATGAAAAAAATGCTCACAGGTTTTCCATGTCGCTGATCACGAGTATGACATTTCTAAAGCACTAAAACTTGGCCGTATATGCTGATAAGATAATTAATTAATGAGCTAACTAGTTAATTTTATGCAAATTTTAAAATCACCCCAATTTTCTCCGCTCACTTTTTGTAATTAAGCGGAGTGAAGCGAAGCGTTTTTGTTCAGGTCATAGGGGAAAACTCGGCATCGACTCTCCATCCGTCTGTTGAACTGCTCAGTAACTACTGGTCCGATTTTAATTTTTTTGTTTGAAAGGCCTAATTCCTTCAGATGAAAGAGATACAGTTTTTCTCAAAATTTATTTTAGTTAAATAGTAATTTTTAATTAGTTAAGCATGTTAGCTTATATTTAGCATTTTCAAACAAAAATTGCTTATTTTTCAAAGAATAATTAGTATAAAGCTATTATTTTAAGGCGTATACCACATCTCGCCGTACTGATTACGAATCTGATATATATTATTATTCGAGTATGTTAAAACATGCGAATTAGTTAATTAATTAGCTAATTACTAATTAATTAGCTAATTTTTAAAAAATTCTCAAAGTGCTCAGAAAAAAAATTTGCACAAGGGGGTTTTTCGATGTCGCTGACTACGAATCTGTTATTTCTGAAGCTCTAAAAATGACCGCATATGCTAATTAGTTAATTTAATGCTAATTTTAAAATCACCCAATTTGCTCCACCCACTTTTTGTAAATACATTTTGTTAGTTAGTATAACCACAAACCTTGGCTTGATATATAAAAGGCCAATTCGTCACCCAGTTTTGGTGTGGCAGCAACATCCTTTTGAACAACCCAATATTCAGGACGGTCGAGTAAGAGATCCGAGTCTTCAGGCAACAGAGCAGGATTCAGCGTAGACGGGTCACAGGCTGTAACGCCAAATGCAATGCCAGACACATACGCGGATTGTACACCGACAATCTGGAGATAATAAATTATACATGTTGTCCATGACTTTCCATAGGGAGCTGTCCAGTACGCTTCGTAAATTGGGAATGATTAGCTAACGTCGTAGACGAGATAAAATTTATGTAACGTACACAGAAACTAGGTATATCTTTAGTGTACACCTAAACATGTGTAATATTACACCTTGACCGACCGTGCAACAAACGAAAACGAGATGTTCGACAGTATGATAAATAAAAGCGCGACACGCACATTTTCACTAAAGGTCCGTTCACACATTCGAGCTTTTTGTTCAAAATTGACGGTGATGGAAAAATGTGGTCAACACCGATTTTTATTTTTTCTTGTGAAATTTTTTGTTCAAAATTTTTAAAGATATCTTCTTTGCATGTGATTGGCTAAAGTGATATGCTACAAATGTTTCAATTCAAATTAAGCTAAATTACAAAAAATATATCAAAAAGTCTGAACCGGAGAACGACCACAAAGACACTACTTAGGTTTTTATTTATTCACAAACCCGTGATGCGGTCCGATAACCAAGCTCAAGTTAAATTTAAAGACATATTTTAATAGCAAGACCTTTCGCGTCAACTACGTGACGAGCCATTACGACAAAAATTGTACAAAATGTATGTAAACTGTTCACAAAAAAATTATAAACACTTCGTCCCATTTCCATGATCATTTTGGTCTAGCTGTATGACTCACGTAGTTATTTGAATCGGACAACCAAACCAGGAAATGATGACTGAAACAACTAAGTCAATAGTTTGTATGAGCACCTAGGCTGGATGTAGTATGTACTACTGCTGGACCATAGCTGAAATCTAGCACAATATCCAAGGAAACCAACAAACATGAAATTCAAGGAGCATAAAAGGGCCCATCAACGAATTCAATGACGTTCATAGAGATTTTTAGGATTAAGTGGTGGGTATCAAGGAGGAACAAGACACCGGAAAAGAAAGGCGGTTTATTTTCAAATTAATATTATGTGTCAAGATGGTGTTTATATAATGCTTTGTATTTTTATCGTTAATGCCTGCATCATGTACGTCGCGTATTCAAGCAGTAATATAGAGTACTCAAGTATGTGCCTCTAAAAGAAATAAAGAATTTCTGAAATAAAATGTATCACAGCGATGTATAGACTAGTAACTCTACCGAGATTGCAGAACGTAGTGCAGCATAGGTACGCCTACGCCTATTGCGTGCACATCAAATCAGCTCTCGATAGCATTCGTCGATATGCTATATGTGGACATCACACAATACCAGCACAAATTACAACAAAACTAACACCGGCAATGAGTTTCCCATGCCCCAAAACCCTCAGTGCAACTTATCAGCCGCCCAGGACGTCAGAACAAATTTTTTAATTTTGGGTCGGGGAATCATTGGGGCACCATGCCTCAAACCCCATAACTCTAGAACCAGAGCCTTAATCGAAAAACAAAAAAGAGGCATCGGCATTTATCAGTTTACTACGAAATAAAACCATCCAGAGAAGGAAATTCGATAGTTATGATAAAAATAACCTTGCTTCCGTGAAGGGTACTAAAAAGCCTTCTTTTTACCTCTGACCCCGAACCATGGGCCGTCATACTCCTGTACCCATGGAACCATAGGTCGAAGATCAAAACCGGCACCGGCAATGAGTTTCCCATGCCCGAAAACCCCCAGGTAAAATTTATCAGCCGCCCAAAACGTCAGAATAAATTTTCAAATTTTGGGTCGCGGAACCGTTGGGGCGCCATACCCCCGTACCTCAAACCCCATAAATCCAGAACCGGAGCCTTAATCGAAAACCAAAAAAAAAAGGGCATCGGCACTTATCATTTTACTATGAAACAAAACCATCCAGAGAAAAAATTCGATCGTTAAGAGAAAAATAACCTTGCTTTCGTGAAGGGTACTAAAATGGGGCCAAAAAACCCATATTTTGACCCCTGACCCAGGAACCATACCCAATTCAAAAAACGCTCGGGGATATACACGGTAAATCAACTATGCCGGTTCGAATGAGCCCAAGATCATGAAAATCGGTTACGGCATTCTGGAGTTATGGCCGATCACACACACACGGAATTTAAAAGATTTCACCCCTGCAACAAAACAATCTCCACTATGTTTCACTACGTTCTGATTAACTATTAAAAGTAATTCATAGCACAGCAGTATCATCTGTAAAATCTAATCAAATAATCTAACCTGGACCACGATTTTCTCGTTAAGGCCTATCGGTCGTGCAGTAAACACATATCCGCACGTGTATTCCGATTCGACTCGGGTCGCTGTAACCCAGGTCCGTGACCCATTGGTAGAACTGCAACTGCTACTACCAGCGCTAGCCGCTCTGCTATCAAGTGTAATATTGCGACCATGCAGTGAGTGCAATTCGACACGACGAAATGGCAGCCCTACACAAAGCTAATCTATCATGTTAGCAATTATTGTCATATGTACCATTAGCTAAGCATAAAATATTCAAACAACAGAAGCAAAATCAAAATGTTAGAGTAGTTCCGACATTTTTACTTTGTGTCGTATAGATCAGTTAACAGAGTTCCAAATCCACAATTCCGAATCAAAACGTTTTAAACTTAAATTGTTCGATAAAACACATTTCGTTATGACGACTTTTCACCAACACGAGCAAAATACTATGTACACGCCTAAAAGGGTAATGAATACCCGTTGCTCTTACACAAATTGAAAACTTACAACTTATCTCTCGACAAGACGGAGCTCAATAAAAATGTCGCGCTACATAAAGTTAGTTCAACAATGATGCAGTATTGGAATACACTTACCACTGTGATATCTGGCTCCGCTGCCAAACGACTGGTGTTCCACTGTTGTTGCTTCGGCACTGCTACCGAAATCTAAGTCAAACAACACGTTTTGTAAAATAGTGATTGTTGAATTTCCGACAGAAAAAGTATCATTATAAACCATTCCAGCACGGGATAGATTACATTTTGTTGTTATAGAAGCTGCATAAATACAATATTGCTGGTGGATTAAAGCTGTGGAGAAAACAGCTTTGTGATTGCAATATATTTTAGTATTTGATTTTAAATTTTTAAAGAGACTATATATGTAAGTTTTTATGCTGGAAACAAAGTAATGCTTGGCTTGATGCTTGAAAAGCGCCGAATTTTCATTACTCCAAAAATAAAGATCTGTACTTGTTAATTCACGTAATATAAAAACGCCAAATAATGCGAAAGATAATGTTATTAAAATTGAATTTTTGGAAGTCAAACCATCTGAAGTTTCTCAGAAGCGTCCAAAAACATGAAGTAATATGAAACCCGATCAATAACTGCAATTTGAACATAACACAATATGGTGAAAATATTTCGTTCCATAATAACTACTACTGTCTCTATAAATATATTTTAATACAGTGAGAAAATTATGCAGAGTATTTTCTTACACGAAATGTAAACCAAGTCTAAGCTGTTATTTCTAATTTAAGGCACTCAGCCTCTGCATAACCAAAAAGGAACAGGCATGGCTTGAAAAGGATTTCCTCAAACCTCAATATTAGAAATATATTTATAGCAAAGAACGTCTTTATGACAATTCCGGAAACTCATTCCTTTGTTTCAGCACGTTCATAATATCAACATATATTACTGAATCCAAAACTAACATAACCAACTTAAAATAGTGGATCGTTAAACGGGTAACAAAAGCTAACCTTAGTGTCATACATTTCAGTACTGTCATTCCAGTTACGACGAAACGAACGTTTGGTGCGTATAAATGCAATATACATTGATTTTTCAAAAATTTAAAAGGTTCCCATGTTATTGCACAGTGTGTGTTTCCTATTTCACGTTTCACCTGTTTCACGGCAACAACAGCCAGATTTTCTTTGTAAGCAAGCTCGTGTCTGTTTTGCAGTATTTGGAATTTTGGCATGTGGGCTTAGTGTATTGCTCAATGCAAAGAAGATTATAGACCACAGGACCTCATTACCGTGGTGCATACGGGGATAATCATTGCTACTCGTTGCAAATATTTTATATACTAGTGATATTTATAGGAAAAATAAACATAATAGAGACTGATCGTACCAGCAAAATTTTTTATAGACCTAAAAATCCATGAAACCAAACCAAAGTGCAGTTCATAATCAAATGATCTTTCCATTCATATCCATATCATTCATAAGATTTCTTTGTGTAGATGTAATACTATTATATACGTAGCAACGCTTGTTAGAACAGAACAGACATTCTCGACAGCAGATTATGTGGGTACTACGATAATTATGTGTATCGACAATTTAACCCATATAAGCTAAAACCCAAAATGGTGTGAATTTCGGTTCTCCATTTAAAATGAGTTCGTTTTCCTAACAAATTTTCAGGAAAATGAAATTCACTCGTTTTAAAACGACAGTTTTTATAGACTTAGTTTAAATTGATTTTAGCGGTAAATATAATATTTTAAAATTTATGTTAAAACATATATATACTTATTGCTAACGGAGGGGAGCGACGCGTTTTTTGTGTAAGTTTATCAGTCGTGTCAAACAAAATTCTGATCTGTCCACAGTCGGTGCTGCAAGTCCATCTTCTTTTGTATTCTATAGAAGAAATATACTCCACCCTCGTTTTAAGTGCACAAACGCATATAGAAACATAACGTTACTGTCCTAAGCTCTTAGTATTCGACCCATGTCTGGCTAGTTCATCTGCTATTTCATTGTCTTCATCTGGCCTTTGACCCAACCCAAAGTAACCCTATTATTTCACTGTTGCTCTACTGTCACTAAAAATACCTATCTTTTTATTCTTAAGTCTAAAATCATTTATTATCATGGCACATCTTTTGATGGCCAAAACCTCTGCCTGAAATCCCGTAGTCAGACTACCTAAAGGGAAAATCTCTCTTACTCTGCTCATTATCCATATACCTGCATCACAACGCTTGATACCATCATCAATGGCAGAGCCATCTGTGTAATAGAGCAAATCGAAATCCTCTTGCACTTAACATCAGTCCAATCATTACAGCTTCAATTCTCTTTATGTCTCATAGAACTAACAATATCGCAAGGGAGATTCAACGAACCGCCCATGTCCTTAACTAGCATTTGCATATGAGCATACGAACCCATTGCTTGATTACCTCACTAGAGACCTAAATTTTTAAGCCTAAAATATTATTTTACCGCTAATTCTTGGATCGGAATATCAATGGGCGGTATACTTAAATTCGTCTCAATGCCGCGCATCGGTGCGGATTTGATTGCACCAGTGATCATGCGGCAAGTCAACGCTTGAACCATTTCCAATAGTCTGCAGTAAGTAACTAATGCAATCCTGTGCCACCAACACACCGCTCAATGAAGAAGTGCTGGAAGGACAACTGTTCTATAAAGAAAATATAGATGGCTTGAGGGCGGCGCTTTCCCTCCCACTTACCTGCTTCCAATAAATCTCCTAAGATCAAAAGAATTCTAAAGCCCTTATGCCGTGATTCTTCGATATGAGACTTCCAAGTTAAACCTTTATCTAAGATGTCATGTAATTGCGCGGACAGAAGGAAAGCGTTTTTTTGTCAAAGAGGTAAACTGGGCATGGTATTTCCGTCAGTGAAACTCCTCAATAACTAATGGGCCGATTTAAATTTTTTTGTTTGAGAGGCCTAATATTCTTCAGGTACAAGATATATCGGTTTCAAGGGCATAGCCACGGTGCGTGCCGTGGTCGCGACCCCCCCTTTTGGTTCTACCCCAAACAAAATTTTTTTTGAGTGATTCCGGTTGAAAATCATGTCGAAAATTGTCCTAAAATTAGCCTCTCTCGCACTAGAAAACAATTACTTTCAACCGTATTTTTGACCAAACTTCACATTTTTGTATTTTTGTATAAAATTTTGGCAACAGTTGCATTTTTTACTTGTTTATGGCGTACATAAAATACCAATTCTAGAAACCGCTTTCACATTTCTGAGCGCGACCCCCCCGGACCCCCCTTTTAGGTACCCACTGTGGGCCGCGACCCCCCAACACCCTTAAAATTCCTGGCTACGCCGTTGATCGTTTTGTCACAAAATT